>CM029015.1:201100539-201404310 GCA_016801055.1 Panax notoginseng | reverse complement strand
TTGTCCCGGTTTGCGTCCCATTTGGTTGATAATAAGGAAAGAATGAGGCGAATATTTCTAAGAGGTTTGAAACCCGAGATACGTCAATATCTTATCTCTCATAAACTGTGTTTGTATTCAGATGTTGTTAATAGGGCTCAGTTATTGGAACGCGATAATGAGTCAACCCAACCAAAAGAGAGCAGCCGACAAAATGATAATACCAGTGATAACAGTCATCGAAGCGGTGACAATAAACGTGGAGGGAATCAACATGTCTGAAATGGTAACCACTTCGGTGGTAATCATGGCCAAAACAATAAGAATGGACATTTCAAGAAGAGGAGATTCAACAATGATGGAAAGACGTCGGCATCAACACCCGTCGTTAAGGAAGGAGAACGACCACCTATCATATGCTTCAAATGTGGAGGGGAGGGACACATCAGTCCAAACTGCGCGATGCCATCCAAAGCATGTTACAATTGTGGAAGAGAATGTCACCTAGCCCGATTTTGTCGTGCACCAAAGTTAAATCCAGCTGGGATAGAGGCATCAAAGGTCGTCCCAGACAAGACAAAACCAGTAGTTCAAGGGAGAGCGTTTGTCGTGACCTCCCAGAAATTAAGGAACCCGAACGAGGTTATCACGGGTAAACTTATCATAAACTCTAGCGAAGTATATACCTTATTTGATACCGGTTCTACCCATTCTTTTATTTCTCCTACTTGCCCTAAACGTTTAAATTTGACTCCGGAGAAATTAGACTTTGACTTATCTGTTGAAACTCCGTTGGGAGAAACCTTCATTATATCCACTGCTTATAAGTCTTATTTGGTTCAAATCGGTACCCCCACATTACCTGTCGATCTTATTTCATTGAAAATACTTGCATTTAACGTAATTCTAGGGATTGATTGGTTAACTACTCATCATGCAAAAATTGATTATTTTCATAAGGTTGTTAGCTTTCATATTCCTAACCAACCTATTATGCGAATTCAAGCAACAAAACCATTAAAATCAATCACTGTCATCTCAAGCCATAAAGTTATTCGTTTATTGAAAAACGGATGTCAAGCTTTCTTAGCTCATGTCACGGATCTAAACAAAAATACATCAGTTTTGAATGATATTTCTATTATTAATAAATTTCCTGACGTATTCCCTGAAGAACTTCATGGCCTACCCCCAGAGCGTGAAATTGAATTTTGTATCGACTTTGAACCCGATACAAAACCCATTTTCAAAGCCCCATATCGAATGACTCCTATTGAACTTCAGGAGTTAAAGACCCAACTGCAGGAATTGTTAGACATCGGTTTCATTCGTCCTAGTACGTCTCCTTGGGGTGCTCCTGTTTTATTTGTGAAGAAGAAGGATGGAAGTATGCGACTTTGTATTGATTATCGGGAGTTGAATCATGTCACCGTCAAAAATAGGTACCCATTGCCACGTATTGATGACCTGTTCGACCAGTTGTAAAGCGCCAAATTCTTTTCAAAGATTGATCTTTGTTCCAGATATCACCAATTGAAGATTAGAACCGATGACATTCCAAAGACGACTTTCAGAACTTGGTACGGGCATTATGAATTCCTAGTCATGTCTTTTGGATTAACTAATGCTCCTGCTGCCTTCATGGATATGATGAATCGAGTATTCAGAGAATATTTGGATCACTTTGTGGTCGTCTTTATTGATGACATCCTTATTTATTCTAAAAGCCATGAAGATCATGAGCAACACTTGAGGCTGATACTCCAAAAGCTTCGTGAAAATAAGCTTTATGCCAAGTTGAAGAAGTGCGAGTTCTGGCTTGAAGAAGTAGCATTCCTTGGGCACGTGGTGTTAAGTCATGGAATATCAGTTGACCCAACAAAGATTGAAGCTATTCAAAGCTGGGAGCAACCCAAATCAGTGACCGAAGTACGTAGCTTTCTCGACTTAGCTGGTTATTATCGGAGATTCGTGAAAAGATTTTCTCAAATCTCTACTCCATTAACTCAGCTGACTCGGAAAGATACAAAATTCGATTGGAGCGAGGAATGTGAGAAGAGTTTTCAAGAACTCAAGAGGAGACTTATTTCAGCACCTGTTCTGACAATACCATCTGGCTCGAAGGGATTTGTCATCTACAGTGATGCTTCGAGCAAAGGGTTAGGATGTGTTCTCATGCAACATGAGAAAGTCATAGCCTATGCCTCTCGACAACTCAAAGAATATAAGAGGAATTATCCTACTTATGATCTAGAGTTGGCAGCAGTTATTTTTGCACTAAAGATGATTTTTCTATAAATATCATTTTTAAATATTATAGAATGAATTTGATATAATGTTATAGTTGTGGGTAATATTTATAAATTTTGCAAAGTACGCAAGTTGTTATATAACATTCGATTGGTCGGGGAATATTCGTTTTAACAGGGAATATTCGTACGTCGGCACAATCATTGGTGAACCCCACAACGAAATTATTGTCGAATTGAGAAAATGACAAAAATATTTTATGAAAATAACGGCGGAAATTTTACCGTTAACTTTTGAAACACCAGGTGTTAAAAGTACAGGAATACGCGTGGTTGCATAGTAGCACACGGTATTGATTATTGATGCTTACGTGAGAAGTCATTCAATTTTGTTCAATTATTGCTACAGTAATTGTTGCATAATATCTCACGTAATTTGATTCAATTATTGTCGATATTTTATATATTATTAAATCAATAATTGAGATGACAGAGTTATTAATATTATTATTTGTAATATTAACGATATCTAGAAGTTCTGCCAATGAGAGGTTTGGTCACCTAATTGCGCGCCAATAGGGAGAAATTCTTATCGGAAAGCCCCTTCTTTCCTGGGAATGACCTGGTCGATTAATATCGTAAATTATAATAATGATGATAAATATTGTTAATTATATTGAGGTGTCTTTTTATGAAGTCACGGAAGTTTATATATATATATATTATATTTTATTTTATTAGTATTATTAATGTAATAAAACAGAAAAGCTTTTTATATAAAACAGAATACTTTTATAAAGTTATTTGTTTTATTAGACTATAAATAGAATAAATTATATTTTATTATGCATAGTGTTGCATAGTGCCTGCATAGTATTTTGTATAGTAAAATCTTTTTATATAAAATAGAATACTTTTATAAAGTTATTTATTTTATTAGATTTTAAATAAAATATATAAATATATATATATATATATATAATATATATTATATTTTATTGCATAGTATCCTTTCAATTCTCCTATAAATAGGATGCTTAGTTAGAATTGAAATCACACTAGAAATTCAGAGAATTCTTTTCTATAATCTTGAGCGTATTTCTTTAGAGTTTTCAGAAGCTTTGAGCGTAGAAAAACAGTATAAGTTTTCTTCAAGAATATCCTCGCCCTACCAATCGGAATACTCTTCTTTTACAGTAAGGGGTACTATTCTTTCATATTCATGAAGAGAATTATTTTCTATCCAATACTCGTAAGAGCTGTTGTTCCATTCTTTATTATTATGTTGGAATAACTTGTCTATGCGAAGTACCGCATACATGGTGAAATTCTGTTGTTATTTCATTCTTTATTATTCCGTCGGAATATCCTGTCTGTGCATTTACGCATAACTGGTTCTATTCTTTATTATTCTGTCAGAATATCCTGTCTGTGCGTTTACGCATGACCTGGTTCCATTATTTATTATTCTGTTGGAATAACCTGTCTGTGCGGTCTATCGCATGCATGGTGAATTCTTCTGTTATTCCATTCTTTATTATTCTGTTGGAATAACCTGTCTATGTGGATTACCACATGCATGGTAAATGATCCTTTGTATTTATTCCTTATTAAATTGTGAAAATGATATGTCTGCGTGGATTACCGTATGGCGGGCGAAAATCTATTTACAGTTTCATATATTCTATTATATTCAGTTGGTTAAAGCTTTGACTTCTATACTCCATGAAATTAGTGGAATATCCTTGATGTTTGCGCTTCATCCAATATCTTTTCATAGAAATATTCTTCTGAGCATTCTTGAATTTTACTCTATAAAGCAGTACCATGTTGACAATTTGGACGTTATTGGTTCCTGGATAAATTAATTCTTGAACTTGTTTTATTGAATTCTTATATCATTGTCATCATCTTCATGTTTATATTTTGTTGAAAGTCATCTGTGGCCTGTAGTTCATAGATGAACTTGGTATGATTATGACCAGGGATTATTCGGTGTAATCATGACCGTAATGTTACAAATGATGTGGTAAAGGTCCTCATTAGTCCATAGTGCATTGATGGACAGTTTTTGGCATGATCATGACCATTGATGAATACACGAATATCCTTGGCCCATAATGTATAAATAATTTATGGTCGTGATACTAATGAATATCCTTGGTCATAGTGCAGGGATGATGTGGATTATTTATTAAGCTGAGTCTCAGCGATAAAAGTGATGAAAAACCTTTTTAAATCATAAAAGATAGTAGATTTTATTCTCTACTTGACTCTTCTAATGGATAGCTTGTTCCGCTGCAGTTAAACTTGATTTTTGTTATATTTTATCAGTTGAACTCTGTTGAAGGCTAATGATAATTTATTCTGTATTATCTTAGTCATAATATTTCTTACTGGGCTAGTTGAGCTCACCCTTTTGCTTTCATTATTTTCTTCAGGAAATGAGAACGTAGCGGAGACTAGTCGAGGAACGGAATGACGGTTCAGATGATAGCATTAGTAGTCCTCACTATTTTATGAAATAGTGTGAAAATAAATGTATTGAGGACTTATTTTGAGTTTGAATATTGTTTAGAAGACAATGTTGTATTAAAACTCACAGCTTATGTTTTGTCGTATTTTACACGACAGTTGTATAATTAAGTTTTTATTTGTATTTTGTACCATGTATTTGACAACTCAGAATAAGCGATGTATATCTATTTTGGGGGCGTCACACTTTCTGCCGAGCTGGATAAGAATCTCCTCAAAGCTGCAATCCTCCCCGTCAGACGCTGAACATCTTTAATGGACTGAGGAGTCTTCATACTCAAAATTGCCTGGATTTTTTCCGGATTGGCTTCGATACCTCTCTGGCTGACAAGATAACCCAGGAATTTGCCAGCAGCAAGACCGAAGGTGCCCTTGGTCGGATTCAGTCTCAGATTGTGATGACGGACCGTCTGAAAGCATTCTTCTAAATCATCCAAGTGCTTCTGTACAAGCATGCTTTTCACGATCATGTCGTCGACGTACACCTCCATATTCCTGCCCAGCTGATGTCTGAAGATGAAGTTCATCATTCTCTGGTACGTGGCTACCGCATTGATCAAGCCAAATGTCATTTTCTTGTAGGCGTATACCGAACGATGCGTAATGAACGCCGTCTTCGGTATATCCTCTTTGCACATGGTAATTTGATGGTAACCAGAGAAAGCATCCATAAAACTCAATAAAGCATACCCCGAAGTCGCATTAAATCTGTGTAATCGATGCAGACTCGCCACTTCCCAGTCTGCTTCTGGACCAGGACCACGTTCGTCATCCACTCCGGGTAGTAAATCTCAAAAATGAAGTATGCAGCCAGCAGCTTTGCAATCTCTTCATCAATGATCCGTTGGCGCACCGGTGCAAAAATTCACCTCTTCTATCGAACTGGCTTCTTGGATGGATCCACTTCCAGCCGATGCTCTGCTACCTTTCGACTTACACCTGGCATATCCTGAGGTTCCCATGCGAAGACATCTGCATAACATCGTAGGAGCTCCATAAGGTTCGTCCGGAGAGGTTCCAGTAGACCCGAACCTATCTTTACTGTTTTGTCCTTCTTCCCAGGAATCAGCTCGAACTCCTCTGTCTCCCCAGCTGGCATGACCAATGGTTCTAAACTACTTTCGATAAAGGGTTCGATCTTTATCTCCATCGTCTGTTTCTGCTTCGACACCCCTACTCCCGAAGCAATCACGGCATTTCTATAGCAACGTCTGGCCAAGTACAAATCTCCGGCGACCTCTTCAACTCCATGAGCCGTTGGGAATTTGATTTTGAAGTGAGGAATAGAGGTCACAGCTTGTAGAGCAGTCAAAGTGGGCCTCCCTAGAATAACATTGTAGGCAGAATCTACATACACAACATAAAATTTACAAGTTATTTCTACCTGTTGAGGAGCTGTTCCGAAGATAACTGGTAGCTCAATAGTCCCTGCCACTCTAACTGGATCGTTGCTGAAGCCGTATAAGGGAGCCTCCTGCCCAACCTCCATCTTTCGCCCATCCAGATGCATCCTCTGATAAGCGTGGGCATACAGGATATCGACAGAAGACCCATTGTCTATCATCATTCTCTTCATGACAACCGAACCCACCTGTGCAGTAATCACCTGTGCTCCTTCATGGGGTTCGATTGGTTTTGATGGGTAATCCTCATCGGTAAAGGAGATTACTGTACCTGGATAAGGTTTATCAGTCCTCGGGAGTGTACCCGCCACCAACATGACCGAATCTAGGTATCCTCGACGCTTTTTTCCAATGACTTTGCCAGAAGTTCCTCCCGTAATGATATCGACCACATGCCTTGTTGGCTGCTCAGGAGCTATTAGTGTAGGCTGAACTGGTTGAACAGGTTCTCTGTCTCTTTGATGGGCTTGTTGGGTCGTTCTCGCTGCAACGTACTGAACTAAAGCACCCCCTTGAACCTTCTTCTCAATAAAGTCCTTCAGACTAGCACAGTCATTCGTATCGTGACCCGAAGCTTGATGATAGTCACAGTACTTGCGAGAATTACCTGCTACGGGCTTAAAGTTGTCCCTGGGCGGTTCGAAGATGGATTGATTTTTGATCTGATCAAGAATAACAGTCTTGTCAGTGTTCAGTTGAGTGTACATCCTATTCACCTTCTGGGCCGAAGCTGACGAACGACCTCCTCCCTGCCTCCAGTTGTTGTTATACTTCTTCGACCCTCCATCGTACCGGCCATTATTTCTTTTATCCTTCTTCTGGCTACTTTCCGTTTTATCCCGATCTGTCTCCTTCAGCCTGTCTGAAGAAGGACGTTTCAGGCTATTCATAGCCTCCTCTACAACTATATAGCCCTCCGCCTTATCGAACGCTTCAGCAAGACTCTTCGGATGATGAAACATCAGCTTCTTCACCAATTTCTCGGATTTCACCAGGTCCAACCCGTTCTGAAATAAACCAACGGCCTGAAGATCATTAAGTTCGGTCACCTGCCCAACTGCTTCCCGGAAGCGCTTCACATACTGTCTCAAATACTAATTCAAAAATTGTCGAACTTGAGCCAATAAATCTATTGGTTTCCCCCTTCTCTTGTTGCTCCCGAAGAGAGCATGGAATTTACTTCATAAATCTGCCCATGATAAAACTGAATCCGAAGGCAACGTCCCCATCCACTGCCTGGCGTCTTTCCGGAGTGTCGTAACGAAGGTATGACATTTAGCAGCATCACTGAAGTCACAGTAATCCATCAATCTGTCGAAAGCCTGACTATGGTCATAAGGATCCCCAGACCCATCATAACTCTCCATATGAGGCAACTTCTTAGTAGGGTCAGCTTTTTCTTTAAGAATATCCGCAGAAATAGGAGATGCCTTCTTTCCCGAAGTATCCTTAACTTGTTGGACTTTGGCCAGCTGTTTCCGAAGCTCCTTCAGTTCCTTAACCAGAAATTCTACTCCTTCTGGCTGTGATGAGACTTCTTTATCCGGAGAATCTCTCTTCTTCTGAGCGGACCGGCTTTTGCCCTCCGAACCCCCAGCCTTCGAAGGACTTTTCAGATGACAAGTGTCCCCAGGGTGATGTACCCTCAGTGGACTCTCAAGAATATGACATCTGGATCTACTTTGATGACGAGCTCTATCACTATGGTGAGAATACTCAAGGCGGGGTGCCTTTTTTGTATTCTCAGGCGTGTATTCTCTGGACCTTCCTCTTTGCCTGTTTCGTCCCTGCTCTCTAGAACCGATAGGGTGGAGTACCCCCTTCGATCCTCGGGGAGTAAGGCTTCTCGATCTTCTTCGATCTCGAGATTCATAACCCGAATGGGCAGGTTCCTTTCCTTTCCTCTGTCTTTTATCTGTATGTCCACTATGCTCTTCGGATGGTGCATAGATAGACGCTTCGTCTTTCAACTCCGCCATCCGAAGCATCTGCTCGGCTATATCTTGTCTCTGTTTCAAAAGCACCTCCAAAGCCTTATCTGCTTCCTCTGCCATCTTGGCTAACTTGGAGGTTTTATCGGTCTGACCATCTCGGTGTCGAGTTCTAGGCGGTGTGCCTTCCACCCGTTTTCGACCATGATCAGGTTTGGAAGTGGCTTTTTCCGCAGTGAAAACCAGTCTTCTCCTAACATTACCAATGGCTCTCGAACGAGAACCTTCAGACTCATGCTTAGAAGTCGTACTGGCATGAGCACTGTTTGCAGGACCCGATACTCATGGTGTAGACGAACTTACAGCCATCGGCTGTCCCTTCGGGGTAACCGTCCTACTCTTCACCATGGATTCCGACGTAGAATAGTTATAGTTTGTGATTGAAAATTTCAAGGACACTAGAACACAGCTCTCCTTCTAGCGTCAATGTTAATACCAAGATCTTTCCACGCGCCTCAATCACGTAACACGCGTCTATATCCTGCACAGTAAACACGACAATACCAAAAGCTTGACGGCTTGACCGCGGGGGATAGCTCCAGCGTGAGAGTTAGTACAGGCGATTACAAGGTTAACAATGGAGGAAAAATATCTAGTGTTTGAGAGATAATATAATTCAGTTACCTTTAGATTGTGTATTCCTTGCTAAGATATACTCTCGATCCGATTTTTCGTGCCACCCACTACCATCTGACACAGTCCCCCACTCCTGGTCATCTCAGCCGAATACTAGCAGCTCACCTGCTCCATCCCATCCCTGTTTGCCACCGCTGGCCGATTAGATCCCATCCACATTAATGCATGGCAGAGATAACAGTTAACTACTATCTTTTTAATCATTATCGGTCAAAGTTGGTATTTAGATATTATTTGTCTAATGGATCAGCCCAAATCAGAGGCCCAATACATTTAAGATATAATAAAGATAACCCAAGGAATGGGCCCAGTTGGTTCGGTCCGACGTGTAAAGTATCATGGTACAAGGGAGGAGCCCATTCGACCGGGCCCAAAGGCATAAAGTATCATGACCCAACATTGGCCTTATTAGATTAGGACCTACTTCCTAGTGTCAAGTGCAAAAGTCTTGATTTACAATTAAGTGCTAACTTCTTCATTTCAAGTGTCTCAAGCATACCTAACTAGTGAAACATGAGTTTAGAGGTCAATCGGTCCTGTGAGGCCATTTTAAGTTATTCTCAAGCTTTCTGAGCTTGCTAATTCTGGCTCTTCTTTTATGGCACCCGCTTCTCCTTCCTTTTTGCACCATTTTGGTCTCCTTGTGGATTGATTTTTCTCTTCTGTCCCCCAAAGCTACACTGTATGGAGCACTTAAAAATGGAATGTTTTGCCCGTGGACCAAGTGAAGCTTGCTTCTTGATCGATAAAGGTTACTCCATCGATATCATTTGAAATTGTAATGAGTTTGCTCACTTTGTTCAATCTGTTCCAACAGCATGTCATATGATTAATTTCGGTAAAACTTACAAATATTGTTGGCCGGATTGATTACGGGCAACCGCAACACATTTGTGGTGGTTGGCCCGATTGATTTCGAAGATGTAGTCGTCGAAGTTAGGGTGGAATTGGGCTATCTAAGAGGCAAGACACTTAAAAACTTCTGATTTTCACTTTAAAAATTGATGTGGTTATTAAGGTCTTCCGCGTTTGTTCAGATCTGGTTCAGACCCAGACCTAATTGATCTTTGACTTTCTTTTGTGAAATGAATAATATGTTATAATTGATATAAAAAATTTTATATATTATTTGTATGATTTAGAATTAAAACAAGAGAGTTATTGCTTTTGATCCATTTAATATGTGCACGGGTTGGTTGAGGGTTGAAGACGAGTCACCTCAGCATTTATATGTCATTTTTTTAAGTCACGTCTGAAATTTGATTTATTTAAATTGAACAGAATAATTCAATTAAAAATTTTAAAAAAATTCAGCGGACTAATTTTATTTTTTTAAAATTTAGTGAGGGTAATGCACACAACAACAGTGAGGTATTAATTTACTTTTAACTTTTGCATTGAAGTTAGACGGCTAATAATTAATGTCATAGTAATACTTAAGTGTGGCTTCATAAATGAAAAAGTATTACTAAATGCATATCTGTTCTATTTTGACAGCATAAAATGTTGCTCCGGCAAAAAATACATCTACATGTACACAAGCACATCTTCTACCTCGTGCACAGCCATATCATTTTAGTGTGTTTTTTACCTCAATAACGGGTGATCATTCTGCATTCAAACATACTATTAGTGATAATTTATGTACTACTACCTCTATTTCATAATAACTGTCATTTTAGAAAGAAATTTTTTTCTCAATTTATTTGTCGTTTATAATTTTCTAAGAGAATAAATTATTTACTTTCCTATATTACCCTTACCTTCTCTCATTGTCCCAAGAAATCTTTTCCTTGTATTAATAGTTTTCAACTTCCCACAAAGGGGTAGTGATGAAATTTCACACCAATTTTAATTAATAAATGATAGCACTAAATAACTTTCTTAATCCATGTGCATCAAGTTAAAGCGACAGTTATTATGGAATGGAGGGAGTATTTGTTAGGTTGTCAATGAGCCAAATTATGATCCTGATCTGCTCTAGCATTTATTATTGGATCAAAGTTTTAGTTCATTTATTTATTAATATGTGATAATTTAATCTATTGGATCAATATTTTAAATGAGTCAAATTATAGATTTCATTTTATCCACTAATCTACTAAAACAAAACCAAAAAAAATATTAGAGAAACTCCAACAGTATTAGTAAAAAAAACTCTGCAAATTGAACTTTGTTGACCTACGTGACAATTTGAAGATTATTACTGTTATTTTAATATTGTGTGCCTTATCAGTCTCTTCAATTCAATTAATGTAATATTTGACTTAAAACAATAATAATTGATAACATTTGAAATAATGAGCTGTACATCAAATTCATCAAGCAAAATAAATATTTTTAACCTTTTTCATATATATGATTTTGATTCTCCTAAAACAAAAATAAATATTTAATTCGTGATTGGATAGTTCTTAAAATGTGATATCTTGTTAGTTCTTATGAATTTTATTTTCATTCTCTATTTATGTGTAATCATTAATTTCTTCTTTTATACTCATTCTGTCCCGTATTAAACGTCCTAATTAGTTTCGGCACGCTAATTAGTAATACTCTTTCCGTTCCTTAATATAGGTCGTTTTAGAAAAATATTTTTGTTCCTTAATATAAGTCGTTTTAGAATTTCAAGTAAGCATTAATTGCTTAGTTTCTAATATTACCCCAAATATTAAATGTAACTTTGATTTTCTCACTATTTTCTGTCCAATAAATAACAATCTCTTATTTCAATACAAGGGTAATATAGATAATTGATATTATAGTTAATGTTATACAATCATTACCTTAATGCTTGTACATAACCCTAAAACGAGGAACGGAGGGAGTATTTTTTTTTTTACCTAAATTATCCTTCTAAATTACTACTCCCTCCATCCCATAATAACTGTCGCTTTAGCTTGATGCACATGGATTAAGAAAGTCATTTAGTGTTATCATTTATTAATTAAAATTGGTGTGAAATTTCATTACTACCCCTTTATGGGAAGTTGAAAACTATTAATACAAGGAAAAAATTTCTTGGGACAATGAGAGAAGGTAGGGGTGATATAGAAAAATAAATAATTTATTCTCCTAAAAAGTTGTAAACGACAAATAAATTGGAAAAAAATTTCCTTCTAAAACGACAGTTATTATGGGATGGAGGTAGTACTTTTTAATGACCCCAACATTAATTATTTCTTGCTATTTTCCACATGAATCAATTCTCTAGATTATTTTTATTATTATTCTCACATTCCAATAAGTATATTTCTAGTAACTTTATCATTTTTATTGTTATTCTCACATTAAATAGAAGAGACGTTATAATGATAATATGAGAGAGAAAGTTGAATAACAATACATCACTTCCCAATGTAAACATTTTGTCATATCTTAAGTTTTCAACAAAAGTTGACTAAAAAGATATAAATGAAAAAATAAGATAAAAATAGTTACTAATATAGAAATAAGACATTTATAATGGAACATCCTTAAAAAGAAATTAAGACGTTTAATACGGGACGGAGGGAGTACGTAGTATGTATTTAAGGAATTAACAAATCAATGATTCATTACATGATGAATCTATTATCACATTTGGTGAAACATATTGATCTGACTTATTAAAGAGTACTTCTGGGGCGACCAATTTCTAGTGACCGGGTTGGCGACCGGCCACTTTTTCTTTTTCTTTTTTATAACTCCCAAATAATTTCAAATGACATTCAAATAACTGGATTATGTAAAAATTTCAGTTCCAATAAATTTTATAAATTATTTGGAAGTTATAAAAAAAAATAGTAGCCGGTCGCCAACCTGATCACTAGAAACCGATCCCCCTAGCATTTTACCTTATTAAATGTACGTTTGGTTAATGAATTCTGAGGGCTTCTTTATTTTTTTTCCCGCAAAAGCTAAAGAAATTTATTACCGAAAAATACTCCTTAAAGACTCAGATAAAAAGCATAAGATGTACAATCTCCCTCCGTCCCTATTTAAATGACGTTTTAGAATTTTTTATTTGTCCCTAATTAATTGACTTTTGTTTAAATCTAGGAGAATTAATGATAATTTTTTCAAAATTAACCCTCATTACTCTACCTATTTTTTGGTACTTTAAACTCTTGTGCTATGATAAATTAATAATTTAAGGGTATTATAGACAATTGAGTACTATATTTAATATTTTTCAATCATTATCTTAATTCGTGTGTCCATCTCTAAAACGTCATTTAAATAGGGACAGAGGGAGTAGATTTTAGTATCCATCTCACTTATTCTTACAAGACAAACTGATAATTTTAGATAATTGTTAAATCCACAATATTTTTTATTATTTTCATAATAAAAGTGTCGCTATAAATGTATAGCGACACTTTTGTTGTGCAAATAACAATTTCTGTTATAAATTTAATACTCCCTCCGTTCCTTAATATAAGTCGTTTTAGAGAAATATTTGTGTTCCTTAATATAAGTCGTTTTAGAATTTCAAGTAAGCATTAATTGCTTAGTTTCTAATATTACCCCAAATATTAAATATAACATTGGTTCTCTCACTATTTTCTGTCTAATAAATAACAATCTCTTATTTCAATACAAAGGTAATACAGACAATTGATATTATAGTTAATGATATACAATCATTATCTTAATACTTGTGCATAACCCTAAAACGACCTATATTAATATAGAACTGATGAAGTAATTATTAATTGTTAAATTCACAACACATAAGTAAGTATATTAAATGAGGTGACAGCAACCTTTAAATAGTGCATCCTTTTTTCTTTTTATGGCATCTGATATTAAATGAGGTGACAGCTAGCTTTAAATAGAGAGGATCCGGATCCCAATATATATATAGGAATCCTGCAACCCACATGGGAATGAGTCTGAAAACTGGAGAACCTACCTCCTCCTCCTCCTCCTCCTCCTCCTCCCAGCTGTATTAACCTTGTTATTCCCCGGCCCACTGATGACTGAACTGATCACCAGCAAGAAAGAAAATTAAAGATGAGTTACGTGTGGTGTGGCCCTCCTTGTAATAATTCCCTACCCATCTTTCTTTTTCCCTTTCCTGAAACATTTGTCCATCCTACCTACCTATTGTGTTTACAAATAACACGCCTCAAATTCAAATCATTTTCCATTCTATATACTCCACTACCGTTCAAACAATTTCAACTACAATCAAAGCAGTGTCCCCGTACAAACATTATATAAATAATAAGACCTCTCTGTTTTAATATATATTTCCATTAACGTATATAAGAAAGAATAGATGACATTTTTATTGAGGGATAGAACACAACTATGCTTTTACTAATCTGGCCTGCCCCTGGATTTGCCTATTTCCTCTGCCTAAATGCTCCACCCATATCACTAGAGAATTCACTTATTGGAAACCATGGAATCTTCCTAAACTATGACGGATTGAACTTTGACGAAATATATGTATTAATGATTTGTGGGGAGAACAACAGGATATCACAGACAGAGTTTCAATGAGTTGAAGAGATTCATGGAGTAAACTCAATGAACCATTGTGCTTACTACCTAGCCTAATTGATCAGCTCTCTTTCAAGGACTTGGAACTGAATCCCAGCTTAATTGTTGTTGGAAGATTTATGGGATGGGGAGAATAAACCCTAGTTGTGTTGCATGTGTAACCGGATCAGTTAGGCCAAATACATGGAATATATTTCTACTTTATAAGTACGCACCAGAAGCTAATTCAAAGCTTATGAAGCAAAATAAACTAAACCATGAAAGACTAAGAAATTTAATTGGCAATCTAATTTTGTACAACAAGTATACTTTGCTCAAAGGTAGATTTCTACAAAAATAAAAAATAATAAAAAGTTTCTAACCATGATAAAATAGAAAGTAAAAGAACAAGCATCTGAAGTACCTAAAAAAGATGGTCTGTAAATGCGTCAATATTGTTGCTCACTCATAGGTATGAACAGAACCCCAAACAACCCATCTCAGTACTCATTGAAGTGAATGGCACCAACTTTCCACACTATGTATGTTGTTGTAAACATCACTGTGCTGATAAAAACAACTGAAAATATGATAAGAAACACATCAGCGCCACCTGGCAACTCAAAAGTGAGACCTTTTTTTGGCATTCCGCGTTTGCTGTCATCCAACAAGTTTGTTGGTGCTTCTGGAAGGCCAGGTCTCCTTTTCCCTCTATCACTCTCTTTCAGAACCTCTAATACTTTGCTTCCAAGTTGTGTCTTAGATGGCTTTGGTTCTGTTTTACGACTGAGAACTCGGGCTGCCCTTAGCTTCTCTCTTGCTGTTAACCGTGAAGATCTTATTGGTGTCGATTTTATGCCGGCAGAAGATACGTCCTGTTTCTGTTTGGAAGTAACAACTGACCCATTAGAAGGAACCTTAGGGATTTGGGAACCCAACTCAGCTTTAGCACTAACTACAGATTGGCTATCTATTTCTGAAGAATCTAATGATGGTAGATTCACTGCTGAGGACTGATCATCAGAAAGTGATCTTTCGGAATTTCCAGAACCCTTATCATTGGTTTCTACAGCAACATTATCACCATTTGCAAATAGAATACAGGGTCCCCATTTTTTATCCTCAATAGATCTTCGTAATCCAACCACCCTAGAAGGAGAAGTGAAATGAGTGGCTTTTGGCGATGAAGCTCCAATGCCAGGCGATGAAGCTCCAATGCCAATCCTTGGGACATGCTGGTACTTGGCCTGAAACTTATTGAGAAACACTTGGTAAATACTCAAGGTCCATTGCAATCACTATGACTGTTCAGATTACAATAAAATAGAGGAATTATATGTTTGATCTCCTATCACTGAAGTACCAAGAATTTAGATATTTTCCATGGCAAGTCAGAGAACGTGTAATATCTTTTATGGACCTTGATAATCTTTATTTCAGTCCTCACAGAAAATACTCATAAACCATAGGTTCCTTTGACAATCTTTTAATAATTTAACCACTGTAATTGAATCTTCAAAGTAATAAGATATATGTTCGAAAAGTTATTTTTGAGGCATATAACATAAGATCAGTGTTCTAAAAATCGTTAGGCAGATCTAGGCGGCGGAGGTGGCGCCTAACGCCTAGGAGGTGACTAGGCGGATTAGTCGCTTTCTTAAGCGCTCTCATTTATTTATTTTTCTATTGTGCATACTTGTTATACTATAAAAACATATAGTAGATTTAATTTTTTAAAAAAAATTACATGAAACATTACCCAAAAATAAATCTTTTGAGGCTTAACAAATTCATTTAAGTAATAATGGAGCTTTAAAGTAGAGGTTTGATTATACTTAGGTGGGGGCATAGGCATCCAGCCAAATCAAGGTTAGTCGGACCTGGACGGGAATTTTTAGAACATCGCATAAGAAAAAAGTAGAACATAATACACCTGAAAAGTGAATCGTTTCGGCACATGAATTGGGAACGGGAATGGGAATATAGCACCCCATGTGATCTTAAATATGGTATGGTGGATTAACTTTGAATGGTTCAAATACTAACAATGTAAGGTGCTTCTAGTTCAATATTCTCTTCTTAAGGAAATGAATGGTAATATTAATTTACAACTTATATATATATTAAGGTTCTTATATATATATTAAGGTTTCTTAAAATCAGTGTTCTAAAAATCATTAGGCGGAAAGGGTGCCTAGCATAGGCCTCTTAGGCGGTGCCTAGGCCTTTTCTGAGGCGGACCAAGCATTTTCTTAGGCGGTCTAGTTATACTGTACATAGAAATGTAATTTTTTCAAAAGTTTACATGAAAGGCAATGAATATAGCTAATCCTCTTAATGACTACTTCATAGTATCTAACAAAACTTGACCATACAACTTTAGGCCACCTATTGCTAGTTCAGAAAAGTGCAACACAAACAATATCCCACAATTATCACCAATAAATCATATCATTCTAATTACCATAAAAATTAATATTTAACTATTACTATCCAGATATAATGTGTCAAAATATCATTGATATTACTATAAATCCATAAAACTTTAACCACAAAGATATATAATATATGGATAAGAATTGTATCAACAACAAAACCTAAACTTAAACAGCCCTCTATTTAATTTAAAAATTGACCAAGCATCGTTATCATCAAGCTTGAGCTAAGTGCTTGCAAATATATTCTGATTCCATGAAGCAAAAAGAAAACATGTGTTCCCCTTTTTCCACCACAAGTGAAACTTCAGGGCAAAAAAAACAGTTACCTAAACAAATTGGATAAAGAAGAAACAATTGATTCACTGATGAATTGATTACGCAATTACCCAAAGAGATCCTCAACATATTGATTCAAGTAGATGTACATGTACGAACAATTCTAAGGTTCTAGAAGAAAATGTAAAGAAGAGAGAGAAACTATTTACCAGTGATGAATTGAAGAAGACGACTGAATTCAAAGAAACAGCCATTGATTGGATTTTCTGAATTTTTTACGTTCCAACCATCAGAATTATGAAAGAGAGAAGAGTTTGTGGCAGTGAATTGAACAGAGAGAGAAGCCTGATGATAGATAGATTATAAAGATTGAAATTTAAATTGATAGGGGCACCTACAATTTCCACCTTTGATTTTAATATAATAGTATAAAAACTGTACATGAAGTGGTTCTATGGTCTAGTGGTAAGGACATTGGACTCTGAATCCAGTAACCCGAGTTCAAATCTCGGTAGAACCTTAATTGTTTTTGCTTCTTTATTCTGAAAAGAAATTTTTTTTCCATATAACTAATTTCTTATTTTAAATATTCATATAACTCCCTCGGTTCCATAATAATTATCTTTTTAAAAGAAAAAATGTGCTCCGATTTATTTATCATTTACAACTTTATAGAAGAATAAATTATTTATTTTCTTATATTATCCTTAATTTTTCTTATTGTCCCATGAAATTTTCTCTCTTGTATTAATAGTTTTCAATTTCCCATAAAGGGGTAGTGATGAAATTTTCTAAAAATTTTAATTCTTAAATGATAATATTAAATGAGTTTCTTAATTCATGTGCATGAAATTAAAAAGACAGTTATTATAGAATGGAGATAATATCTCCTAACATTGAATACTATTCTTTTCTTTTTGCATCTTTTCAATTTAAATTTAATCCTAGTCCTTCATTATTACTCTTGGTAAACACAATAATGTTTGTCTACAATACAAGGTAAATTATGAATTTTTAAATTGAGTTTGAAACATTGTAATTTTTAAATGTCATATGAATCTATTTAATTTTCATCAATATATTATAAACAATCTAAATTTAAAAAAAAAAACAAATTAAATTTAAAAATATCTTAAATTAACTATTGAAAAAATCGATATAAATATTATGATTTTTAAACGGATGGTAAACAAAAATGCAAGTCCAAATATCACAAGGCAAATAAACAGTACAAATGGTATTAAATCTCCTTTTTTTAACAGTTAGTATTATTATAAGTGAATTATCTGATATAAACTATATTAAACTGTTGTTGCATAGGCAAAGAAGACTGTGTATATTCATTCAATAACATTGGGCTTTTATTTAAAATCACAAGAAAAAATATAAAAGTCCAGAAAGAAAAATGAATTGACAACTTGGCAACAAAAATAACCATCGAAAATAACAACATTTCTTAATCTAATCGAGACACTTGTAATTTAAGAATTTGTTGATGAAATGTTACTCAGAACCACAAAAACTAGTAATCAACCCCACCCACAAGACATTAAAACTAATCTTGGATATTAAGTACAAAATGTTGAATATTGTATAGGCCTTTTCCTTTTGATACAACACAAGATTATCCTCAACTTGTCGCCTACCAGCTGCAAAAAAATTGCCTCTCCTATGAAAGAATATTACAAAGAAAAATATATATATATATATATCCACACTATTACAGCTGAAACTAGAATGACATTATTACTGAAGACCTTAGCTTTTGAGCAAGTAGAAAAGGATAAACGCTGAACACCAGATGGAAAACATTGACGGTCGATTTCCCATCCCTCATGAAGCAACATCTAAATTGCTGAAATTCCACTACTGTAATCAACCATACATCAATAGCCCATTGGTGGCATGCCAAATGGGGGCATTGGAGGCATCCCCATTCCACCCGGCTGTTGTGGTGGACCATAACCTCCCATCCCTGCTCCTCCCATACCCGGTGGCGCAGGTAAAGCAAGAGGCAACAACTGAGCATACATGTTCTGCCAAAAACAATGCCCCCATCATATAATTGAACAAAGCTTCAAATTTCTAATTATAATGAAAACTGAAAACGGTGGAAATTAACGGTGAAATCAACAATTGATCAGATGGCCTTAGAACAATACTTTTTGAAGCTCCAAATTTAAGGCAAGATTACCAAAAATAATTTACAAGCATTTGCCAATGGTGTGCAAAATAATGAACAGAAATACATAACGTGCAGAATAAGGCAGAACAAAACTATTACCTGCTGCTTAATTACGTCCTTCTCTTCACTTTCTTTAGCCTTCATTTCATTGGCTGCCTCTATTTTGTCCTTAATTAGTTCATCAACTTTGCCCGTGTACTCACGAATAAACTGCATCAAAGTGAACAAAGTGAGATTGCAGTGCTGAATATAAATAGGTGAACTATGCCAGATCCACCGAAGCACTATGATAAGGAGTGAGCTGCAGCCTAGAAATCAAATTCCAATAATTAAATACTAATGAACTACGAGAGAGAAAATAGCATGTGATTAACTCAGACAAGGTCAGAATGGATCACTTCTGTTGTTCAGCTCAAACTTAGGTCAATAGGATAAGCAGATGAGACTATGGAAAAATTAGTACTCTTCTCCAAACAAGAATAAAAAAAAGCATGATCAAGTAAAATTGTTGACACAAAAAGGTGGGGAAATTGGCATGTGTAACAATCAATAGCTTCATCTATGGAGGGTAGGCAAAAATAAACATTCCATACCCAAAATATTAAAGATGGGAAAACTAAAAGCAAAACCACAAATCCATCCAAAATTGATTCAAGGCTATCTACTTGTTTAGTAAGGAAACCTGAGCCTTTTATGCACAACCCAAAGCTTAAGCAGCCGTAGTTACTAATAACCACGAGGTAGTTTTCCTTCTCTTTTCACTTCATCCTCTGGGATCTAATATTTTGTTTCCTATTCTCAAATACAGCCACCCACCCACCCACCAAAGACACACACGCAGACACACATAAGAAAGAAGATCACCTGCAACAAATACGGGAAGGCGAAGTCAATCATATTGTTCATCCAGGCGAGTTCAAGAGCAACGTCAGCGCGAATTAAATCATAACAGACAAAGAGACATGATGCAAAGCATTCCTTCTTTCCCTGCACAAGCGTAAGGAAAACATGCTCAAGTCAATATTAAGAAAATTAATCTTTCCTAAGTTCTAGTTATGCCTATTGGTTTGTAAGCACATTTTCCTTTGTCTTAAATTTATTATTATAAAGAATTCCTTTTGTTCATGGAAGACTTGTATTTCCATAACATACTCGAGAAAAATTATATCTCATGTGTCTTTCAAATGTTTAGGAGAGGGTCACAAAGTTTCACATAAAGTGAAGGATCAAATACTTGACGAAAGTTTCCAAATTGGTGAAGGACACACCGACCTTATAAAAGTATATGTGCTTGATATGTTTCAAGTGAAACATGTAACTTAAGTTTAGACGGATACCTGCTCAATGAAATAAACAAGTAAGTCCTCAGCAAGTTCACGATCACCAGATTGTGAAGCAGTCTCCATGGCATCTTTGTAAAGATTATCCTTCTTAGATAGTGCAATAGATTGCTTCCATCTACCAGCCTTTTTGTAAATATAAGCAGCTACGCGTCTCATCTCTAGAAGTTCATGTTTCTCAATCTGCTCAAACACATTATAAGACAGCTATCAAAATTAGATTGCTCCGAATGGAAGATGAGGAAACAAAAATGTAAATGAGTTACAGCTCACCTTCTGTGCAAGGCCAATCTGATCAAAGTTATCGTGCAAATCGATTGATTCACGTAGCCTATCATAGTCTTCCTCCTCAACATAGATCTCATTCAGAGCCACATTCACAGCAGATATATCATTGCTCTGAACTGCAACCATGTATGGTTTCACAAGATGCAGGTAACCAGCCTGAAACCCACCAAGGAAAAAGCATGAATTACAGACAAGAAGAAGAAAACCTCCGGAGTTCAAACCATGGTTCTACTGATGAGAGACTAAAACACAAACCTTCCGCATTATGTCCACCACACGTGTGTGGTCCACGCGAAGAGCGAGAACATTGAGAACGTCATTGATAAGATCAGGATGCTCTTGTAAGTAGAAATGCACAGCCTTATAATAAAGCTCCACATTTGCCACTTTAACAGCAATATCTTTGAATTGCATGTGATCCCAAGCATCAGGGGAATGATTCATTACGGTTGTAGCAGCATTGTCAAATTCGTCATATTGAATGTACAAATAGACAAGTTCCTTCCAGTGTTGTTGTTCATCACAAGCTCGAATTAGCTTGGGAATGTTGAGACGTGTTGAAAACAGTTTAATATGCTCCATAAGCTTCTCATGGCGGTATCTAGCATAAAGGACCCCCAACTCGGTAAAGATTCCCATATGTGCCCGTTCCAATCCTAAACCACTCTCCATAAGAGATATTAGTTCATTGAAGCACCCTCTGTTCTGATAGTATTCACTGACCTCTTCCAGGTCATCCACCTACGAAATACATTAAACACATCAACAATTAACCATTAGAAACAAGGAGTGAATCTACAAAGGATGACAGGAAGTTTCAAGTGCAACCATGATGGAAATTAGCATAGAAAACAACCCTAATGGATCTGATTCTCAAAACAAAGGGAAGCTGTGGTAAAAACTGTGACATCCAAGGGACATTTCTCAAACTAAAGGATTCAAAGAATAGCTTGTAGATCAAAAATTAATACATCGTATTACAACTTCCAAAGTTGCTACTTGAGACAAATTGTCAACCCAAAAGATCTTATACCTACGGAAGTTTTGCTCAAAACTGCACCGTTTATGGGTAACTCAAACTAAAGAAAACCCAAGAATAGCTGGTAGATCAAACAGTAATACATGGCATTATAACTTCCAAAGTCAACTGCTGCACCCTAAAAGTTCCCATAACGAAGAGCTATTCTGCTTAAAATTGAGCCATCTAAGGATCCAACTATAAAACTAAGGAATCTGAAGTATAGATGATAGATCAAATATTGATGTATTGAATTACAAAGTATCAAAGTACTAACTTTTAGGGTTTTTTTTGGGGGGGGGAGAGAGAGAATCTCACCTGAACAATAATGTTGAGCCCACAAATCTGAGCCAAGCGGAACTCCTCAGCATCAACGCAAGCAAAGCAAACTTCTTTCCATGTCTTTGAGCTATTTGCTTTGCGAGCAGCATCAACAGCACCTTGAAATTGCTTCAGCTTAACAAGGGTGACTGCCAACTTGGCCCAATTAGAGATAAATGCATAAATTATCTTTGCTGCCTCGTATAGGGCTTCATCATACAAGCGATCACCAACATTATGCAAATTAGCAACATTGGGCATGAGAATGAACTCTTCAATATCACTCAGCCTATCAATCTTTGCATATGCATAAATGAGTTCACTGTCCACCTTGGGCTCCTTCGTCTTCTGCCTAACCATCAGAAGGTATCTCACCAAATCGTGATATACATCTCCATCCTCAGCAGCATGAATAACGTCCAGGAATTGAGTAGCATCATCAGCACGAATGAATGACTCAATTGCATCGCTTACTAATCCGTCCCTGAGTTGAGCTTTACCCACCTGGCTCCAAACAGCATCTTCTTCAACACGAAATGCAAACTCCACAGCCCGGGCAATGTTTTGAATATTATCCAGTAAAACATTGACAGCTTGGACATTCAAGTTGAACTTCTTGAAAATTGCAAAAGCTTCTTCATACAATTGGGCCTCCACTGCCACCTCCCCAACTGCAGGTCCATCGAAGTTATCTAGTCTATTAATGTAATCCATTACTCTAGATGGATCTGCCTTGATGGCAGTTAAGATGAGCAAGTTTTGCAGGTTAAAGTTCCCACTGAATGCAGAGTTTTGGAGCACGATCTTTTCCAGAAGCTCAATTAGTTCATGAGGAAGATCAGCAGTCATGAATGCTTTAACAGCTGCAGAAACTTGCTCGGGGCTCTTGCTTTCCGGTAAAGCAGTAGAAACAACTTGATCAATGAGCTGCCTTCTATATTCATTTTCAGGATTAAGAACTTTCTCCCAGAGATCACCATCCATCCTTTCAACAACATACCTAGAAAAAGAATATGGATGTGTAAACGTCTGAACTTCAATTGAAAGTATGCATGAATAACAAATTTCAGAGTTTAAGTCACAAACCTGGCCTGCAGTTTGAACAAAGAGTTCTTGTTTGTAACATTGATCAATTCATCATCACATTGCCCTCTCCGGTATGCGACCACCGCAAGTGTGGGATCACGCTTCTCACAATATTTACCAACCACACGAGAATCATAATATGGGTTGGTAGTGAGGAAGTGCTCTGGATTGTTGTTGCTATCTATTATGATCTTACCCAGAGCATTGTGAACATGTACATCTTGACTTCCCTCACTCACAAGATGCTCCAAAAACTGAGTAAGTAATCGAAGCCGATTCCTGAAACCGCAACTAAAGAGTGAGGATGCAAAGTACAATAGGTAACCTTGAAGGATGTTGTTGTACAATAAAATAAACTCCACCTTTTCTCACACTCATCCACCAGGGGCTCAACTGGAAGCAACGAACGGACAGATAGGATCAGCCCTTTGATGAAATCTTCAGGACACTCGTCATCTAGCAGCTGCCCTACAACTAAAGGAGCATTTCCAGGGTTGACCTAAGAAAAAATGCAAGTGGAGTTCAGAAGCATAATTTTTAACGTGTGTTTATTACCAAATAAATGGTCGAAGGTCCTTGACAAAAGTTAATACCTTTTGCACATAGCCTTCAATATATCGAAGCATGTTGCTTGTATACAGGTAGTGTGTAAGATCTGGAACAAAACCAAAGCGGTCGCACACATTAATTAGCGGCCGTGCATCTGGAAGCTTAGCTTCCATCAAAAAGTTCTTCGTCTTTTCAGCGTCATAGAAATTTGATTCTCTTGTCACACGCTCAACCTCCTTGATTTGTCCAGTCTTGGCAGCTGCCTCAATATACTTAAAGTGAATTTCAGGATCCTCGCTGAAAACAAACCAGTTAAATATAAATAAATCAAAATTTAAGAGGCACAAATGAGATTTCCAATAGTCCCACAAAAATTGAAATTATTAGGAAAATTTTACCTGGAGCTCAAAGATGACCCCAGGAAGAAGTACAACCCTTCATATGATTTAAATTGCTCAAAGAGTTTTATACATGCATCCACACCCAACTGCTCAGAATATTCTTTGGCAACCTGCAATCAGCCATGTTTAGTTTTGGTCATCCTAAACAACGGAAGGGTGAATCACTTGCAAAATCAGATAATTATTGGGTATACTTTTGTGGCTGAATCTAAGGTTAAAAGTCCATATTTGACCAATTAAACAATAACAGAAGAAGCATATTTCTAGCATTGACCATGTTTTATAGAAGTAATTCATACCTGGACAATTATCTGAAGATTGCCTCTCAGATTCACCAGTAAAAGGTCCTTCATGCACTCTAATGCCCATTCCCGCGATAGAGTCCCAAAAAATTCAACGAGAGACTGAAGGAAAGAAATGCATGTTCAAGTACTAATCATACAGTTTTCCAAAATAGAAGTAGACACAAGAACAGGAACAGACAAACCTGTGGCTCAATCGCATGAGTATTCACAATGACACGTTTGATATCCGGCAACTCTGCGTAGTGCTGCCAAAAAATGTCAAAAGTTTGATCAATTCATCAAGTGGTGAAATACAACTACACTAGAAAAACATTAGTACTGGGAAGCTGTCCAACCTGGAGAGCTCGCACATAAAGACCAGCTTTTTCACAAAGTTGAGCAATACGCGGACGGTCATAATGACTAAACATCCCATTTGCTAAAATAGCGTCAGCAACATTTGGGAAGGTAACGAGGTTTATTTCCAGAACCTATATAGATTATAAACGTTAAGATGCTAAAGTATGCTCAAATGAACAAAAAGGAGTTCCTCATAGTCTATAAAAAGGTAACCTTAGTTTGCAGGAAAGCATGTTCCGGTAAATTGGGCTTCAGGACATCCAATAGAAATGCTGTTGCCTCTCGTATCAAGTTCCGCTAAAGGAATTGAAACATAAAGGGGAGAAAATTTATTATCATACTTGTCCAAAAAAAAAATTGATATGTAATTCCATAATCATATGTTTCAGCCACGAAAGGCTTAAACTTAAAATGGAAATGTAAAAACTAGTTTACGAATCATTATAGATTCAATAAGATTTATAAATTAACTTTTTTAAAAAATAAACTGTAAAGTCAAAGTAGGAACCTGGAGGAAAAGATCAGTTATCGTGTTGTAATCAACTGGACAACCTCCCTCCATTTGGGACATCATGAGTGCAAAGTTAACAGCTCCCTGCAACAAGCAAAAATCGAGTTACTAACCAAAGTTTAATACACCACATTATGTTATTCAGTTATTAATCAATTCATCATCGGGAACAAATTTATGTCATACTTTTCATAGACAGGGCTTTCCCCAAGTCTATTCAACTCAAATTCCAAGACGAGAAAAATATTATTTCTTGGCATATTAACACACGTAAAAAGGACCAAAAGGTTGTAGGAAAGTTCAACCTAAAATAATGTTACAGTAAAAGAATAAAAAGATCAAGGTCATTCATGAATTTGAATACTTGCAATGAACGCATATGACACACTAAAAATACTGCACAGCAATCAGAAATAAACTACCAAGAAATTGCTTAAGCTGATGGGCAAATAAAAATTTATCCAATTGTTTTAATTATTTGCATACCTGAGGATCTGATCGAAGAATTGTTTGCAGAAGAAACAAATAATCAGGTGTATATCCAACCTGTATCAAGAAAAATATAATATATCACTCTTTAGAATTGTAAAGCAATAAAATAAAGACTTCTTTAGAGGGCCCAAGTAAACAATATGTACTCAATGTAAGTTATTGGAAAATATTATAGCTTACTGCATAAACATATCACTAACCTGCTTGGAATATATGAGAATTTTGTCAAATTCCCTTCGTTCAGCAAAAGCTGCAACAACTTTTGGAGTTGCTCTTGCTTTGATATAAATTTTTAAAGCAAGATCATTGTCCACAGTCTGCAAAATGAAACATTTTACTGATGTCAGAAAGGTGCTAAAACAGTTTGAATACTCAGCAATATGATGAACATTGAAAGCTTTTTCCAATTTTACGTATCATATATCAAACCTCACCTTCACAAGGTCCCCAAGTTCCTCGCTACACTCCAGCTTGTCCTCAGCCAACCAATTTTCCAAAAGATTCTTCTTGTTTTGGTTCACAACGAGACGAGACAGTTCTAGAGACTCAAATGCATTAAGCTTTCCCTTTGTAAGAAGGGTTCCAAAGTACTGCAACAACGGTGGAGTTTGTCCAGCTTGCACAGGAACACTCTGCATATAAGACAAGAAACAGTTATTCTCATCTCTTCGTTTCCAAAAGTTGAAAACAGATACAAAAAATACATGACGTTTCAAAAAAGAAATCTACTCTTTTGTTAATTTATTTGTTTACAACTACATCAACAAATACACTATTATACTGCCATAAACTTCGCCCGGTACTACTAACAGCTGCACATTTTTTTGAGTCATATTTCCGTATTATGGCTTAAGCCATTTAGCCCAGAAATAACATTTGATGCTTTTGATCATTTATTTACATTACGAAAAATAATGATCCTTATTTATAGTAAGTAAACAACTTGATCCAGGTTCTTAAACTACATCCGTCCATCTCAAAATCTTAATAACTTAAAATTAACAGTTCATACAAAACATTAAACCAACTAATCAACAAAGAGACCTGTTTACACACCCCCAACAAATTCGCCAGTAAGAATAGAGCCACCTGGAGACTTTGAGAGGGGACAGTGTGACACATTAGCAGTTAACTAGGAACCATGGCATGAAGATATACTAAAGAATAATGATTGGTGTTGGCAGAAAAGGGCCAAGAACTATCAGCCAAATAAACTTCATTGAGAAGAAAGAACGTTGAACTAACAAATGTTCATTTGGCTGAAAGGTCAAGCACATGGCAACCAATAAAAAATATAGCTTATAACTAACAGAAAATGGGACCACTGAGTTTGCATATTGCAAAACATGTGTACAACCACCATGCTATGCAAAGAAGGACGTGTACATGTTTAAATGCGGACTCAATTTTCACAATTATTTTTAAGTTTTTTAGTTCGTATCTTGCAGCCAACTGAGTTAACAAGGTTACCTCTCCCTCACCCCATCCAACCCCCCTCCAGCTGCAGGCTCCAGTAACTATAATTTGTAGTTGTAATTTCAATTTGTTCATAATCAGAAGTAGCCTTTTTATATAATGTCCAACTTCATTTGGTACAATGCCTCGTATATGCAAGTCAATTGGAACTCGCACATCATAAAATTGGAGAAATCATGCCTACTGGGATCAAATCATGATTCAAAGAGATCTTGGTTCCAGGGTATGCATGCAAATCTCAACCTACTTTTACAACTACCACAGTAGAGCTATTGCACTATTCAAAAAATACACACTAGGGGAACAAAACAAGCAGCAGTCTATTTCTTCAAAAACACATCACCATTATCGAAAATTCTTCAACCAATAGATATCATTTTCCTTTAACAAGCAGGGAAAATAAAAATTGCAACAATGATCTTCTCATACACATAATTTCTTGTGCGCTATGTTTTGGAAGCTATCATGCAAAATTTGTAAATTTCTCATGAAATTTGCTTATCATTAAGTAAGATGTATTGTCCAGGTCCACTAAAACCATTGGAGACACTTTTGAAATAAAAAATTGAAACAATTAATGCAAGGAAGAACAACCTTGACTTTCTAATATAATCTTGAATTTTCTCTCTTCTTAAAATAAAAAATTAAATGACAATTTTCATATAAATTCTATGCAGGATGCATATAGTACCATTTTAAGTATTTGAGATGTCTATGTAGAAAATCATAGTTCATGAAAATGATATAACCTAGGTCAACCAAAAAGAAAACACAAGTATTTACTTATTTCTGTTATACAAGTTAGAAGCCAAGATCATTATGGAACATATACTTCCACGTCACTGGACAAAGCAAAAGCCTACCATATTGGCTGACATTTTTAAATTTTCTTGCAAAGATGATTAGCAATTAGGGTTGTTAACGAGTAGCCAATCATTGGTTTGTAGAGCTCGAGCTTCATTAATAGCTAAACAAATCAAGCTCTAGCTGAACTTAAACGAAACGAGTCAAGACGAGCTTCAGCCGATCTTTTTATAAAAGAAGAAATTTTATTTGATGAAAAGGGAGACACAAGCATAAAGGAAAAAGTAGTAATAAGAGCCTTACCCAAAGAAAGCGAAAGATAGATATCTACCTCTTAAAACCCAAGCATTAAGCTTGGCCCAAATCCCAAAAAGGAAGACAAGAATGCACACTTGTAAAGTATCTAACCATCCTTCCTCTCTCCAAAACCTCAAAAACTATTAAGTATCAAATCCTCCACCAAGACAGGACAAACTCACTCCTATCCCAGTACTCCAACTTTGGAATTTCATAAACCCCCTAGTATAATAAATCATTAAAAGAGACAAGCTCACATTTGACGAGTTTAAGCGAGCCGATCTCGAGTCAAACATGATAACAACTCGAACTAGGGCCGTATATTTAAAAGGATAAATGGGCTTGTTCGAGCTCGACTCGCTAAGCAACTTGAACAAAATTGGGTATACAAAGGGCTCAATTCAGTCCGTTTACAGCTATTACAACTTTATTAAAACAAATACTCCTTTCGTCCTAAAAAAGATGGCTTAATAAGTACATTTTTCACACAAATTAAGAAACTTGAACTAGAGGGAGTATCAAATAAGATCCATTTTTACCATGGTGGACCCTACATATAGTACGCTAGAAAATCTTTTTCTTTCTTTAAATTAGTGGACCACGCCTAAGTACATTTGTGGGCAAAAATAGTCTTTGTATACCATTTTAGTGTGCTTAAGGTATCTTTTATGAGACAAATTCTTTATGTACGTGAGCCATCTTATATGGGACGGAGGGAGTATCAATTTCCCCATCCCTTTAAGAGAGAAATAGAATAATAAGAGGTGAATTTCAAAAAGGCAGCAATATTATCCGCCCAGATAAATAGGTGTGGTTTCTGAAAAAGGTTCTACACTAGTGGTGCCACAAAAATCAACCATTCTCTTTTCCTAGGATTGAAGCAAATTTATGTTTCAAAATGGAAATAGATACCTGAAATTTGGCAACTGTATCAGGGGTACGAAGAATGCCTTGAGGAGATTCTGCAGCAAGCTCAGCAGCCTCTTTGTACTTTGTTTGAGCAAACAACTCTTGGAAACGCTGAACAACCTGAGATATATATATAAGAAGGTTGCAAGTTTCAGAGAGCAATATAACAACATAAGTAACCAACCATAAGAACAAATAAGTGAATTCATGTTATGTGAACTCTTTATATATTGGGATGTCCAAATAAGTGAACACATATCGAAACATTTTTTTTGTCCAAGGGTTGTAATTAAAAGTAAAAGAATCCTAATTCCTCTCCTTAACAAACCTACAGTCAAATCGGCTCACTTAATTTGGGAGGGATTATAACAAGTAATCACCCAAGTATAGTAGGAATACGTCTTAGGCCACAACACAAAAAATTGCATCCATAAGGTGTGCATAAGCACAATTAAATATTTTTGAAATGTTTTTACATCCTCAACATAATTATATGTTACATTTTCAATAATACTAATAAATTATAGAAGATAAAAACTATAAGTATGTTTTCATGTCTGAAAATGTCACATACATTCAAATGAAAGGGAACAAGTAAATTCAGACAGAGTCAATTTTATGTTTGCCAGAACAGAAAATAAGAACAGATATGCTAAATCATGATAAAAAAGTACTCAACTAGGAATATGCAAATCAAAACTAAACCATATCAATTTTTCAATGAACTTTAGAAGCACCACAAATTTACACCAGAAATATCTCCTCCAAACATAATCAAAAGAGATACATTGCAAAGAAACTAGTAGAGAATCGATTTACCAAATTCTCTGCACCAGGTAGGTTTCCTCTTTTGGCAAGATTGACAGCAAGCTCTAGATTGTTCAACTGCGAAATTAATCAGGAAACAATAATCAAAAGCAATCACTTTATCATACCAATCAGAAAGTTTAAAAAGCTGTCAAACCTACTTGGCCACTGACAAAAGGCACAATTGTTGATTCGTTTACAGTGGCAAGCAACACTTGTCCACGCCTGTTGATGGCATAAAAACCCCCAGCTGATGAAGCTTCAGACGTCAAAAAAATTGGATCTGGACTAATCCTATTTCTATAGACTGCAGTAGCTGTTTCAAGGTCATAAACAAATAGAAGTCCAAGCTTGGTGATCACGTATATCAAGCTATATTTATGGGAAATCTGCCAAATTACAAAACAGAATGTTAGATTAAACTCCAATCCACTGTACTAAGAAGCGTGCCAGACAACGGACCTGCATGGCAACTGGAAAATCATCGGCAAAATCAGGAGGAAAAAACAGATCTGCTTGTTTCTTTGAAAACGATGGTTTCCCTGCAAAAGTAAGCAAAATTTAAACATAATGATTGGTCTATAATTATATTCCAACACAAGAACAATACTGACAAGAAAACTAATTACACGATCACAACAGCATCTGCACCCAGACGATGAAATATATGTACTTATGTACACGACTCGTATACATACAGAAACACTTCCAAATCAGACATATAAAGCCCAATGATATATGCATATAATATATACGTATAAGCGAGATATGGAAGGCGAAAAAGAAGACTGCAATACCACTTTACCCCAAATTGAACAATAATCTATAAAGGAAGCAAATACATCAGTCAACAAACTAATTTCACATAAAAGAAGGTTCATTCATTTATCTCTATATAAAAACTTTGCGTATATACAATAGAAAGGAATGATGAGACATCACCAACCTCACTATTGCAAGTGCGTCAAAGTAACACAATGTAAAATGGTAAAAGTACGTGTAAAGGCACACGAGTACCTGGTTGGGCACCAAGCTCAATAACATGCAACTTTGATGTGACCTGTCCAGCATTAGAGCTTTTTGTGGCAAACGAAATCAGAATGGACGGATTCTCATTCCCTGGCACCTAAAATAATGCAAAGACACAGTGAGAATGTTTTCATATTATGAGTGACATACAAGAACACTGTGTAATCGAAAGAGTAACAAACTTATAAGCAGGTCAGGAAACAAACACACTTTGAACGAGGCAAAGGACGCTGCATGTGCTTCAAGAGCTTGACTGCGCTGCTGATCCACAGAAAAAAGTTGCATGTTTCCCTTCACCAATTGGGGCCTCTATGAATGTAAAAGGGAAGTAAAAGATCACTAAAACAAGTTTACAAAGAAAGGTTACAAGGGAGAAATTATTTCCAATATCTTAGTAAACTAAATACAAATACTATCAAAAATAACAATAAAGAATTACAAAATGCATCCTTCATTATACAGACATAATAGAATTTATCTTGTGATATCATAAATATGAGTGGAAAACTAATATCACACGTTTTATATCAGAATTTGTATTCCCAAATTACAACAAAACTAACTTATTCTCCATTTTATAGACTCAAAGGGGGAATCAAATGAACTAATCTGAAGCAGTATAACATAACTGATGAAAATTCTTTAAATGATTTCCTTGTAATGTGAACCATTCAGCAAACATAGTAATTCCACATTAAAAGACAACTTATTCAGTATAAAATGACCAAAAGAACATCGAATTAATGCAATTGCAACAAGTTAAGTTCATTGCCACCAGACAACTAAATGAAACCAAGTTTTTGTGCTGATGGTGAAATTATATTGATGAAAACCTGTTAAAATTCTTTACGTGATTTCTTTTGTGATGTGGACCATTCGGTGAACATAGTACTTCCACATTAAAAAACCAACTTCCCAATCAATATTGATAAATGACCAAAAGAACATCAAATTCATGTAACTGCAACAAGATAAGTTCATTGCCACATGACAACTAGATGAAACCAAATTGTTGTGCTTATGGTGAAATTGTATGATCATAAACCATAGTATGATGACCATAATAACAACTATGAAGCATGGACATTTCCCCGAGCTCAACGAGTATGTGGCAGAAGCTTCTTGGAGACGTCGAGACACGTCCTCGACACGCCACACTTTCTTTCTGTTTATAATTTTTAAAATTTCAGACACGCTGGGGACATTTTTTGAGTCTTGTCTATGATTATCGTACTTTTCATTTAATATTGACTACTATATTTTGATTATGTAACAAATGTAAATGCTCAACTTATAGATTATAGTATATAACATGCTAATTTTTTATTATTATTGTTATTTTACTTGATATTCATTATGCTCTATTAGTAATGAAATTTATTTATTTCAGAAATTTATTTTTTTCAGAAATTCATTTATATGTATTAAGATTATAAAGTATAAAAAATTCAATGTATCCCCTAACATATTCCAGTTTTTCGGAAAATGTCGTATCTATTTGCATCCACGTCATGTATCCATAATGGTTCTCTAGAATAGAATAGTTAAAGAAATGCTCTATCCACGCTAAGTGGGAGTAGTTAAATTCATACATCAAAGGTATTAGAATAGCATGGTTCAGCATAATAAAATAAGGAGGCAATCAACAATAAAAAGGAGAAGCTTTGATGCTATCATAAGATACTTGGTTCAAAAATTAAGCTAAGATACTTTGCAATCTAGCTTAAAGAGCATGATTCGAATAATTTACAAATTCGAAGTAATGAAGAATTTGAACAACATACCTCTGGTGAACCAGGAGCAATTCCAATCAGAACCAACCATTTTTCCGAAGGATCACATCTATAATTAATTATCTGATTGTTTGCCAAATTAGCTGTTCTATCAAATATCTTTACAGGTTCAGAATCGCCTACATAGAGATCAATAGAGAAACAATAAGAGAAAAACCACATTAGGAGTTTGTAGAGTGAAAACTAAAATGGAACCTATGACAACACGTTGCCAGTGCTGGCTGAGGTACAACAGTGGGCTTCATACCTTCAATGGACCAATGATATACGGACGCTTGGGTGACCAAGCCCAACAACTTGGGTGTAATCCACTTCCAAAAAACAACCTAATGAAGCAGCAAGTAACAGTTAAGTAAAACTTCAAAATCTTCAACCACAATGAAACGACGATATTCGAAAGAGAATAGAAATGTCACCTGCTCGGGCATCTGATATGACTTCATTTTTGCTTTCATCTCAATGTTAAATATTTGTAAGTGGTCCTGAGTAGTTCCCGGAAGTGAAGCTTCAAAAGGATATTTTTCATTTAGTAGTTAGTATTGTGACGTAATTAATAAGTGTGCCAAGACCTAAGGGGGCTATACAACGTTCTTTCCTTTACAATATGATGAACAAGCTACAACTCAATAATAAACAAGAGATGCTATCAAATTATGCTATAATTCTTAGCACTCATCTCAATGTCAGATTAAACTAAGCCATTTATATGGAAATATCCAAAAGACAACAATTTGTCATTCCATGAACACAATAAATGTATTTACCAATTAAACTACAGTGCTAAAATATGCAGTCTAATGTTTCCAGTCAATAACTTAGCAATGTAAAAATAAATTGATGTAAGGAAAACAAATTGAGAAGCACCAAGTAGAAGATGCATAACAACATTTATTCCTTAGCTATGAATGAGTATCATAAACAGTGAAGATATTAATCAATTCGAGATATGACATACAACCCTATAAATTTTGAGACAACTATAAAAGGTAACTAATAACAAAGTCACATTGAAGGACAAACATTTTCAACCATTTCTACAGCTGTTTAGGTAAATAATTACTGCTATTTGACACACGGATAATAACAAGGTTCTAAAAGCAATCTTTTAGAATCTAATAATGTAACAGTACCTTTTAGAGCTAGAATTCTTGAATTTGGATTCATAAGGGCCGAGTCTGCAGTAATGGGCCTTCTCAAAGGCTGCATTGGCATGCTCATATCAATAATCACAACACTGTTCTGTGGCGCCGTCTCACGAACACATATATACTTCTCCGATTCCATTGTAACATTCGTAAACGTGATAAATTGTGGGTTGATCCCTATGCTTGGCAACTGTAACAACATCACAATTTTTATTTAAAACACTGTACAACCACTAAGACAAAAAAACTGCCCACCCATAACACATAATTTAGAAGCCATATTCATAAACTCAACTTTTGTAACTCCACAGATAAACTACATCTATATTACAGATCTAAATGTAATTACACATAACAGATCTGTAAGTTCTTTTAGGGCAGATATTAACCAATAGAAACACTTGTACTACAATAAATCGCACAAATCAAAACGTGAAAGAAACAAACAACAAAGATTTGAATTTCAGATGATTTCAAACTGTTTTCTATCAGTTCATTCAAATAATCATGCAAATTCAGCTAAAATTCAAAAAAAAAAGGAGTATGACTCGGAAAGAAATGCGAAAAGTAATTTACCGTTAGGGTCTCCTTCATGGTGATCGGAGCGTTAGCGGCCGCCATGGTGGCGAGATAAAAAAGTTGAGATCAGAAGTCCGATCTGCGAGTGAGATGTGATGATGAATCGCCAATTGAGATTCCACTCAAGTGGCTACGAGATCTGACAAACCCTCGCACCTTATTGGAGAGAGATAGTGAGAGATCTAGAGAGAGAGTATGATGGTGGGTATTCTAATCTGAGGATTAATATATGAAGGGAGAAATGGAATTGAGAAGGAGATCAATCAAATAAAGAGGAGAGAGATTGGGGGCTTCTACGGAGAATAGAGAGAGTAGTACAAACATGTTTTATTATTTAAAAAATCCGCAAAAAGAAATAAAATGTGCGATCTGAGCAGCTTACATGCTTCATCATCCTAGGTGGCCGAGGGTTTGAGCATTGGGGTATAACTGAAAATATAATTAAGTAATTAATTAATTTACAAATTAAAAACTGTAACCAACTTCCATTTTAAACTAGTATCAACCTAGTGCTTTCTCATTTCTCATCTTTATATTTCTTAATTAGGGAAAAAATAATGTGTATATGTCAAACTTCTATTATTTTTTGAGTTTTTTCTTTCAAATTTATTTTTCTTAATTAGGAAAAAAAAGATTATTTGTATTATAAACTTTTATTAAAAACATTAGTCCATTATAGATACCATCTCTTATCTGATATCACGGATTTGTTCCCTTTTTAATTTTTCGAGTTCAAATCTTGGAGGAAAAAAACTCCTAAATACACTAGACCAATGTGAGGGGTGCGCCCCTAAAATTGTCTCCAAAGAGATTTAGTCTTGATTGACATACGTAAAGTGACATGAGAATATTTTTTTTGTTCAACTTAAAAAAAATACTTATTACTAAACATTGTTTAGTTTATTGTTGACCCAATTACCCAACTAGTCCAAATTGTAGTTGCTCCAGCAATAAATCATCATTCTCTATTTTATTTTATTTTTCAAACTTGCCTTTAGCCACATATAGCAAGTTGGACCCAGAAAACCATATCCTAAACCATATAAGTTCATAAATAGTGTTAGAAACTGAATGTTTAAGTTGGTGATAATGTGATTAATGTATATTTGTATTAATAGTTTTTGTAAAGTCCTTAATAAGAGTATGGTGTACAAGAACTTATAATATACAGTTCAAACTTGTTATGTTTATCTTATGGGCTGAATTGATATATAAATATATATATATATATAGAGAGAGAGAGAGATAATATCGATCGTGTAGTCAAGTTGGACAATTGTAAAATTACTCTGACAAATTGTAAAGTGCATTGAAATTCGCAGAGTTAATCTTTCTATCGTAAAGCCCGCATTCGCTACAGTCTTCGAATTTCGTAAAGCAGAACATAGAGTTCAGATCATTAAGTGAACCAAGCTCATACTCTACAGTCTTCGTGAAGTTATATGATCGGACTGACAATAAGAAGCGTTGCAAATTGAAGAACCCAAGACAAATTACCAAACATCCTCATTTGAAATCGAATATCGTAATATATTATGTCTAACAACTAGCTTAGTGAAATAACAACACTTATGTGGTTGGTGAAACAACAAATTGATGTGACAAGTTAGAGCCCGAAGTAAGTTGACACAACCCTCTTGAAAATCAATATCAAAGATATTTGAGTACCGGAATATTAAATGTTCAACGGAAACTCTACAACGTGAAACTCTCAGGGAAAACTATAAAAGGGCAAGGAGATTCAAACCAACAGAACGAATCACCAATTGATAAGTTGAATCTCTGCTAAAGTTCTAAAAGCCTTACTTTAAGAATTCAATAACGACTTGTTTTGCTACTGAGTCTTCAGTCCTTTTTATCAACTTAGTAGCACATGAACAAACAACTTATCATTTGTGATTCACTGGTCTGAGCAACCATTGTTTCAAGTCTATGTGACATGAAGATATCTGAGTGATCTAGTCTTAGTGACCACCGACTTAGTGTCATATGCCGAGACTTCGTGACTCGAATGAATGGTTCACTTGGAATATATCTTAGTGATATGGTCTCAGTGATCCCAAGCATGTTTAGTGGATTTTCTACTCGTAAAGTATAAGAGTGGACTAGGAGTCGTTTGTGTACTATAAACCACTTAAAATTTATCGTGGCTTTCTGTATTTATATTTTTGTCTTTATTTGCTATATTTATTTGTATCTTAATTTCACAATAACTAAATTTAAAACTGTAATTTTATTAAATCTTCAAGAGGATTTCCTTAATTAATTTAGTTACTTAATAATATGGTCATACATTCTTAATAAGAAAAAAAATTAAAGGATTTTTTCAACCCCTTTTAAATCTTTTTATGCCTATGAGAAAGAACACATTGTATCAAAGTATCCAACACATGATTATGATCTTCATGATCAGGTCACACCAAACAATGTAATTTGGAAGATTCATCTAAAACACCTCTCTGTTGAAGAAATTTCTTAACTAATATATTTGTCTCCTATTTTATCTTTCTTAAGTGACATTATTATTATTATTATTCAAGTTAATATTTCGTTTTTTACCTTTTATACATAGAAGAAAATTACGGTCACATTATAAAAATATTAAAAGAATAAACAAAAAAAATGAAAACTCTTTCGATTATATTTGGATATTGAGTCTCTATTTCTCACGATCTATCTATCTTTATTTTTTTCAAGTATCAAAATTGTTTTTGAAGTTGTTATTTAATTTTCACTACACTTTATAATAATAATCATATTTTTTCATCCTACAATTTGATTTAAATTGAATAAACAACATTATGGCTTTTGCTTGTCCCAACTTATTTGGAGCTACTAAGGCATAGCTTATTTTTAAAAAATTAGCTGAGAAAATAGTGTTTGTTAAAATTTATTGTAAATAAGTTTTAAGTTGTATAATTTATTGTAAATTATGTATACATGTTAAACTACATACATATTGTTAACGCCAAGTTTCGTCTGCGCGTCCAATCACAAAATCCACGCGCTGAATCCTGCACAATAACAGATCACACAGAAGCTTGACGGCCGTACCGCCGGGGGATAGCTCCGGTGTGAGAATAAGCACAGGCCGTTCACAAGGTTTAACAATGGAGGTTTATATGTTTAGTGCTCAAAGTAGATATTACCTGTTAATTGTAACATCGGCCTTGTATTTATAGAGCTCCCACCACATTGGTATCCTCTTCTTTGGATTAGAGTAGGACTCCTAAATATGTTAGCTACCATATTTGGGTCCAACACAATCTCCTTAAAAAGTGCAAGTGGAATCCCTTTCCATCACTACATCCAGAGTTACCTTGTTGACGTAGGATTAGGGTTGATGCCCTTAATCACGTAAACTCCTTGTCGCACCAACTCTGCATGTGGACTGCTCATACGCTCAGGCCCAAACCAATAGCCAAACCCAACAGGCCCGAACTCAACCCTCACGATAACCACGGGCCCCAGCCTATTGGGATCGGGTAACCGACCCCGATCTTACCTCTCTGAACATACGAGCCCGACCTCCTTTGACCCGACCCAAGCCTTCAGAACAAAAGAGGGTCGGGAAAACACTCCCGAACATTGCCCCCCAGTCTCTTGTTATAAGATATTTATGACACGAGACTTGAAAGGACATGAATTCGGATAGTCACGCCATAATGATGAGTTGTCTCGGGAACCCAAACGGTTTCTCCTCGGTCCGCGAGCTAGTACACGTTTTCTCACAACTGGGCCCACCTGCCATAAATAGCCGCCTTTGGAAGCCGTGCCAGACGGGCTATATAAGCCCCCCAACATTCAGCAGCGTCACTTTTTCGAGCCTTTAATATTTTGAATCTCTGTCGAACTTTTCCAGCAAGAGCGATTTCCGGCGAGACACTCATTTTTCCAGATTTCTTCAGTCCGTGCCATTTCTCCACTAAGCTCTTGTCTTGTACCTCTCTTCCCTTCTTCCCACCATAAATGGCTGATTCCAGCGATCCTCGTCCTCTACCAACAATAGCAGCCGGCACTCCCACTCTTAACTCCGGTGACCTTCTCCAAATCGAGCTGGAGGCTACTCCGGTCGAACTCTCCGTGGAGAACGCCGAAACCAGAATTTGCCAATTCTACGCTTCGAAAACCGACTACGCTGTCATCAACACCAAATCTTCCATCACCCACTCTCAACTGTCGGACATCCAAACTTTATTCAACTTCCCCAAAGAATACAAGCTTCGGGTTCCCGAGGCCAGCGAGAGGATGTACCACCGACCCGAGGGCGAATGGGTAGCCGTCCATCTGTATGCCCTAAGGTACGGGGTTCGGTTCCCCCTCCACGAATTCATCTCCTCTTTCCTCTGCCTGGTAGGGATCGGGTTCTCCCAGTTGGCTCCCAACTCCTATATCCAGCTGATCAGCTTCATCGCCCTCTGCCAGGAGGCTGGCATCACCCCCGGGCTGGATTTCTTCTTCGTCCTGTTCTCGGTGGGTCGGTCAAAGGAGCCCGGCCTTCGCCATCTGAACCGTGTTCCTGGACGGGACATGTGACAACCCCGTGTGCTACATTTCTTCAGCACATTTCTTCACCAACCACAAGTGGGGCCCACCAATTCTAGAATTTTCCACCAAAATGATAAACTCCAAAAATTCAACAATTTCTGAACCAGTCATCTCGTAAAATTCATAACAAATCATACGTTCATTTTTAACGGTTCAAAATTTGTGGGCATATACTCAACTTATATATGTATAACATATCCAAAAATTACCACGATCCAACGGTCGGATTAAAAATTATAACCCCCGCAAAATATCTCAAAAACCCTGATTTTTAATACCTCCATTCCGATAAAAATACGGATAAAAATCTCAACATTAACTCCTTCATTTTTTAACCACAAAAATATATCCCTCATTTATATCCACATAAAATAAATATTTTCTTATCATATGAATCAATAATTAATTATTCACAAATAATATTACAGAATCACATTTATGACAACCAGGCCGTTCCCAGGAAAGAGGGGGCTTTCCAATAAGGATTTCTCCTTACTGGCGCGCAATTAGATGACCAAACCTCTCCTTAGACAGAACTTTCTAGACATTGCCAATAATGCTATCTAATAATACTATTCAAATAATATGAATTATTGATCTGATAATAGAAAATACTGTGCAGTGACAATTATTGAACAACAATAATATAAAACTTCAACGTAGCAATTATTGAATCAATAAAATAAAATATTGAACAGTAATTACTGTAACAATTATTGAGTAGTGCCTTCTTACGTAAGAATCAATAATTTCAAAAATACTATGCAATACCGTGTGCTACTGTGCAATAACGCGTATTACTGTATTTTAACCACCGGGTATTCCAACAGTGTTAACGGTAACAACTACGCCGTTATTTGTAAAAACTCAAATTTTGTCGTTATCTTCATCCGACCGTTTTCCGTTATAGGGCCCACAAATAGCTGCGCCGTCGTACGAATATTCCCCGACAGAAAAAATATTCCACGACCAAACGAATATTCCCCGACATCAATGATTATTTTATAACCACTTGCTTATTTTTGAAAAAAATTCATATATCACCCTTAACTTTAACTTTTTATCAATTTAACTATTTACTAAATAGAAAAATTGAATACTTTTATTTCATAAAATTCGGGGTCTTACAGGACACCTTCGTGAAGACCCCATCCAGCAACAAGGGTGGCATTCACAATGGTTCTTCATGAGGGGAACCGATCTTAACCTTCTCCCCAACTGGGCCGGTCCCGAAGATGTCCCCATGAAGGTCAACAAATTTCCGAAGAGTCGTTCGGCAGCCTTCAAGAAGTTTTACGCCCTTCTGAGGCAGACTAATTGGGGTCTAGGAATCGTGTCCAACGAATCCTGGCTCTACGAACAGGGCTATAAGTTAATCTATCCGACCTTGTTTTCTTATTCACCCGATCTTTTGCTTCGATTTTCATAATGATCCTTTTATTTTATGTTGTAGTGACCATCTTCAAGCCAAACAATACTGAAGAGGCCCTGTCCCCACTGCCGATCCTTGTCGAGCCAATCCATCTCCCAGCCGCTGACGACTCTCCTTCAGACGAGGCTGTTCTAATTGCCGAAATGTCTGTTGGTTCGTCAACCGGCCCTCTTCCCGAACCTTCCAAGGCTGATGCTTCCACGAAAAGTGTGTTGCAGATGAAGGGGGCCGACAAGACGGCTTTGCTAAAGAAGTCAAAGAAAAGACCTTCTGTTCGAGCTCCCCCCAAGGCCATCGCCGCGCCCCCGCCGAATCCTGCTCTGAAATTAACTCCTCCACCTCCGATCATAGTGACGGTGGCCGAAGATTCGGAGGGTACCGAAGATCAGCTTCTGGAGCCCGCTTCGAAGAAGCCGCGGTTGGTCGAGGGGCCCTCCCATGCCGAGGAGGTCGTTGCCCCGATCAATGCTTCTTCCTCGAAGTCCAAGGCTAGCTCTTCCGGAGGATCCCCAACCACCTGCTGGCCGAAGAGCCCAGCTGACAAATTCCCTTTCCACTTGCTTGATCAATTCAAGCTTTCCGGTGATGATGAACGGTTCAAGAACTTTTCGTCAGAGGATTTTCTGGTTACCTATCTCCGAGCCCAGACTCAGGTATTTATCCTCATTTGTATATATGTCTTCATTCATTTTATTTTTTATTTTTTTTGCTGTCTGACCAATTCGCCTATGTATTTAGGCCAACACCATCCTTGCTCGAGCTATCGCTCCCCTTGCCCGATCTACCAAGAGAGAGGTCCAGCTAAGAACCGACGTGGAGCTTCTCCAGGCCGAATTATCGGGTCGGGATTCGGAGCTGAGGAGGGAGCGGGATCTCCATGCGGATACCCGTAATAAAGTGTCCCAGGCTAATCGCCGGATTAGCGAACTCGAAGAACAAAATACCCTACTTCAACATGAGTTCGTCGGTCTCAACGATCATGCCAAAAAGCTGGTGCAGGATAAGGAACTTCTGGTCGAAGAGAATAGGACCTTGGTGGGAAACCTTCAGGTCATCGAAGGGAAGTTCGCGGGGTCCACGCTCAGCTGAGTAATTTGATCCACGCGAACAACACTTTGATGGCCGAACAGGCCATCATCAAACAGGCTGCCATCAGGGAATACGAAGAATCGCCTGCCCTGACTGATAAGATTATGACCCAGTTTGCCGAGGGTGTTGAAGCTTATCGGGAGAAGGCCCGAGCGAAGCTTGTTGATGCTGGTTTGGACGCCTCGATCCTTGATTCTTCCGACGAGGAGTCCGAGGCCGAAGCCGATGCTGGTTCCCCTTAATTTTTTCTTGAATTTGTTCATACTTGTAATTCCCCTGTTTTTTTTTTTAAGTTTTGTAATTCAACCTGACCAGAGAGGCCGACGGTGTATGTACCCGAAACCTATCTGATCGGGAATTGTAAAACCTTTATAATATGAATGGAGACAAAAGATTTCTAAGTAGTTATCTCGATCAGTTTAACTTTATTTTTATCGCCCAGTTAGGTCATTTCTGACCGTCTGGTCCATTTTCGTCTAAAGTGTACTGTCTCGGATAGGTAACTTTTATCGATCAGTTATACTTGTGGCGTTTTATCAGCCAGTTAAGTTCTTTCGGACTGTCTGGTTGTTTTACGCTCGAAGCTTGTCTGATCGGACGTGTATCTTTGTCGATCAGTTACACTTGTGGCGTTTATCGATCAGTTAAGTTTTTTAGGACCGTCTGATCGTTTCACGCTCGAAGCTTATCTGATCGGTAAAGCAGTGCAAGATTAAAACGAAGTACAAACGTTTCTCTTGAGAGAAATTTTCATTTCATTGATAAATCGCATAAATTTCACCGTTATCAGGAAAGATTAGGCATGTATTTACTGGTAATATCTCCTAAGTCTTCCAGCATGCCATGTATTCTTTACTTCCGACCCATCCATTGCTCGAAGCCGGTAAGTCCCTGGCTTCGGTACTTCTAATATCTCATAAGGCCCCTCCCAGTTAGGCATTAACTTTCCTGTGTTCTGGGGGGTTGACGCCTCTGCCTCCCGAAGCACCAAATCTCCTATCTCGAACCTCCTCAACTTCACCTTCTGGTTGTAATGTCGGGCTGTCTTCTGCTGATAAATGGCCAACCTCAACACCGCGGCGTCACGAGCTTCATCTAGCAGATCCAGATTCATTTTCAAACCTTCATCGTTGTATAGTTCTTTGAACTGGCTGACCCGAAGGGTGGGTGACCCAATCTCTACCGGTATGAGTGCATCGGTCCCATAGGCCAGACGGAAGGGGGAGTCTCCAGTTGTTGTCCTTGGGGTCGTCCGGTATGCCTACAAAACGCTAAGCAGTTCCTCGGGCCACCGACCCTTCAGTTCATCCAATCTTCTTTTTATGCCGTTGAGTAGGGTTCGATTTGTCACTTCCACTTGACCGTTTGACTGAGGGTGGGCAACCGAGGTCTTCCGGTGTTGAATTCCCAATTCTTTCAGGAAGCTTTCAAATTTTGACCCCACGAACTGTCTACCGTTATCCGATACTACAGCCATCGGGATGCCGAACCGATAAACTATTTCTTCTTTCACAAATTTAAGACATTCCTGTTCGGTAATCTTCTGCAATGGTTTGGCTTCGACCCACTTTGTCATGTAATCGATAGCCACTATTATAAAGCTGACTTGCCCTTTGGCCTTCGGCAGAGGTCCTAGGATGTCGATTCCCCATACTGCGAAGGGGATTGGGGATAAGACCGAGTAGAGTTCTTCGGGAGGTTGATGCGGGATGTTGCTGTTCAGTTGACACTTGGGACATTTTTTGACGAGTTCCTTGGCCTCTGTGTAAATGGTTGGCCAGTAATACCCCTGTCTTAGAATTTTATTCGCCAGTGACTTGGCGCCCATGTGATCTCCACAGATCCCTTCATGTACCTCCCGAAGTGCGTAGATTGCCTCTGACGGTGTTAAATATTTAAGTAAGGGAGAGCTGAAGGCCCTTCGATACAAATCTCCATCAATCAGTACAAAATTCGAACTTCGATGCTTGATCTTTCTTGCTAGGATGCGGTCTGATGGTAAGGTTCCGTCAGCCAGATAATAGATGTAGGGCGTAAGCCAACAGTCTAGCCGATCAACACATAATGTCTCCTCTTTTGAGACACTAGGCTGCTCCAATGTCTCTAGATATACCGAACCGTTGAAGGAGTTGGCATCGGTTGTCGCCAGTCTGGCCAGGGCATCTGCTATTGTATTGTCGGATCGGTCAATTCCCTGACAGCTGACCGTGTGGAAGTATGTCAGTTTATTCTTTGTCTCAGCTAAGTACTTCGTCATTCTCGCCCCCTGAGCCGTATACTCTCCCGATATCTGTTTGACGACCAGCTGCGAGTCACTGTAGATGACCAAGTTTTGTACTTCTAGGTTTCGGGCCAATTTTAACCCGGCTAGAATGGCCTCATATTCTGCTTCGTTGTTGGTCGCTCTGAACTTAAATCGAATAGCTTGTTGGACCTTGAATCCTTCGGGACTCGTCAGTATGACCCCTGCACCACTGATGTCTGACGTTGACGAGCCATCGACATATAGTGTCCATGAAGTCTTTATGGGTTGTGTTTCGGCCACCGATCCCACATCTGGCTCCGAAAACGAACATTCCACGACGAAGTCTGCTAGCGCCTGCCCTTTGATTGCCGTTCGGGGATGATACTCTATCGCGAACTGTGTTAGCTCCATTGCCCATGCCGCCAGTCTTCCAGAAATCTCAGGTCGGTGTAGAATTTTCTTCAACGGCTGATCGGTGTATACCACCACCACCCGACCCTGGAAATAATGCCGAAGTTTTCTGCTTGCAATGATTAAGGCATAGGCGAATTTTTCCAGGTTTGGGTATCGGAGTTCTGCGTCCCGAAGTACGTGGCTGACGTAGTACACGGGGAACTGATTTCCCCCTTTGTCTCGAACCAATGCTGCTCCCACTGCCATCGAACTCGCCGCCAGATAAAGATATAGGGGTTCTGAAGGGATTGGTTTCATCAGCAGAGGTGCCGAAGAAAGATATCGTTTAATCCCTTGGAACGCGTCCTCGCATTCTGAGGTCCACTGGAAGCTTTTCTCGTTCTTGGGTCCTTTCAAGGTGTCAAAAAATGGAAGGCACCTCTCAGCTGATTTAGAGACGAACCTTCGTAGGGCCGCTATCCGACCCGTTAGTCTCTGCACATCCTTGTATGACTTTGGTGATTTCATATCCAGGACTGCCTGGATTTTCTCTGGGTTTGCTTCGATTCCCCTTTTGCTGACCAAGTATCCTAGAAATTTACCCGATCCCAGTCCAAAAGTGCATTTGGTCGGGTTTAGCCTTAGCTTGCGTTTTCGGACCGTCTCGAAACAGTCCTCCAGATCTTCAAGATGTTCACGGACTGACATGCTTTTAACGATCATGTCGTCTACGTAGACCTCCATGCTCCTCCCCAATTGTTTCGTGAACACCAGGTTCATCATTCGTTGATAAGTTGCCCCGGCATTTAATAGCCCGAAGGTCATTTTCCTGTATGCGTATATCGCCCGATGTGTGATAAAACTTGTCTTCGGGATGTCTTCCTTGTTCATCGAAATCTGGTGGTACCCAGAGAATGCATCCATAAAACTCAACATACCGTATCCCGACGTGGCGTCGATCAGTTGATCTATGTTGGGCAAAGGGTAGAAATCCTTCGGACACGCCCTGTTTAGATCCGTGTAATCAATACACAACCTCCATTTCCCATTTTGCTTCTGGACCAATACCACGTTGGCCAACCACTCCGGGTAATCAATCTCGAAGATGAATTCGGCCTCCAGGAGCTTGGTGATCTCTTCGTCGATGATTTTTTGCCTTTCTGGGGCAAAAATCCTCCGCTTCTGTATGACCGGTTTCTTGTCCGGGTCCACGTGCAGCCGGTGTAGAGCCACTGATTCACTTACCCCCGGCATGTCGCTGGGTTCCCATGCAAAGATATCGGCATAGACTCGGAGTAATTCTATCAGCCCGGTCCGGAAGGGTTCTGATAACCCCGACCCGATCTTAATTATTTTGTCTTCCTGCCCAGGTACCAATTCTACATCATCAGTTTCTTCGGCCGGAAGAGCAAGTGGCTCTGTGCTTCCCTCGGTGAATGGTTCGATCTCAATGGCCATTGTCTATTTTTGTTTGCAGACCCCGACCCCTGAAGAAATCAAGCTGTTTCGGTAACACCTTCGGGCTATATCTAGGTCACCTTTCACCTCCCCGATCCCGTTCGGTGTTGGAAACTTGATTTTAAAATGGGGTATCGATGTTACTGCTTGCAGGGCTGCCAAGGTAGGCCTTCCGAGGATCGCGTTATATGCCGAGTCTATTTGGACGACAAAAAATTTCACCACTATTTCGACTTGATTAGGTGCCGTACCAAATTTGACTGGCATCTCGATGGTGCCCAACACAAGCACCGGATCTCCACTAAATCCGTACAAGGGGCCCTCCCCTCCCAAATCCATCTTCTTTCCTTGCAGGTCTAACCTCTGATAGGCGTGGGAATACAGGATGTCGACCGAAGACCCGTTATCTATCATCATTCTTTTCATATCCACTATCCCGACCTGAGCCGTTATTACCAAAGCACCATCGTGGGGCTCAATGAGATCTGTCGGGTAGTCTTCATCCGTAAATGAGATAGACGTTCCCGGATATGCCCGATCCTTTCTAGGGGTTGACCCCGAAACAGATAGCACTGCTTCCAGAGTCCCACTTCTTTTTCTTCCCGATACCCGTCTAACGGAACCCCCCGAAATGACATCAACTACACCTCGGGCTGGGGGGTTCTGCGGCGCCTGGGTATCCGGGATCTGATCTGCGGTCTCCTCTCTGGGCACCTCGGCATTTCCCCGGCCTGCCACGTATTGTAACAGTTGTCCGTTTTGGACATTTTTCTCGATCATATCCATCAGATTAACGCATGCTTCGGTCGAGTGTCCGGTACTCTGATGGTATTCACAATACTTATCCCGACCACGCTTTCCGGGCTTAGTTCGCCTGGGGCATGGCTCGTAGAATGGTTGGTTTTTCATTTCCTGCAGGATTTTCGACCGATCCGCGGTGAGGGGAGTATAGACCTTGCTGACGTTACGGTTGGGTAGTGGAGGCCGGTTGCTACCGGAACCTCCCCCGTTGAAGTTTTTCTTTTCCGTTCGGTCTGATTTCCACTGGTTATTGTCCGAACGTTGGTAGGTCGGTTTTTCCCGATCTTTAGCTTTCTCGTAAGGTTGTTGGTGTGGTTTGAAATTTCCCAAAGCTTCCTCTATAGCGATGAACCCTTCTGCCCGATGAAAGGCCTCGGTCAAGTCTGCCGGAGGGTTAATCACCAAATCCTTTACCAGCTTCTTAGATCTCCCGATGTCTAAGCCGGTTGTAAAAAATCCCAGTGCTTGTGGGGAATTCAGCTCCGCTACAGATCCCACTGCCTCTCTAAATCGTTTGACGAACTGACTTAGGGTCTCGTCTGATTTCTGCCGTACCTGCATGAGGGACGCCGTGATCTTCCCTCGTCTTCGGTTGCTGCCGAACCGAGCATGGAATTTTTCACGAAGATCGTTCCATGACCCGATTGATCCTGGTGCCAGGGTCCCCAACCACTCCCTGGCACTCTTCTTAAGTGTTGTAGCGAACATGTGGCATTTGGCTGCATCCGAATGCCCATAGTACGACATCAGGCGATCATATCCATCCGAATGGTCGTAGGGGTCTCCCAATCCGTCGTATGTCTCCATCGGGGGCATCTTCTTCTTTGGATCGGCTATCACCCGGTTGATTTCGGGCGAAAAGGGAGATCCTAAACCTGCCGAAGATGTCCCCGTCGAGTTTTTTGTCCCTAGCAACCTTTCTAATTCAGACACTCTCCGGGTAAGGGGGTCGGATCCTTCCTTGTGAGGGGACGATCGAGGTTTGTCCCTCCCATAATCAGGAGACGCTTCCCTTTCTATCTGCCCCGTCCTGCCTCGGTGTTCTGATCGGCGCCCGGCCGAAGGACTCCTCCTTCTGCTCTTTCCATCTCTAGAGCGACTCCGGTGCCTGCTCTGTTCTCTTCTTGCCTCTCCCCGCCGAGGCGATCGGGACCGGCTTCGATTCCTACGCCTTCTGGAACTCACTTCTTGATCCCCGACCATGTTGGCCATCTGTCTCTCCAACTCCAATTGTTGTAGCTGGAGCGCCAACATGGCGTCTTTATTCTGGTCCAGTCTCTTCTGCAAGAGAAACTCTCGTTGGTCTCGGCTTCCTGCTCCCCGGTCTTGCCTCACGAGGGCTTGAGAGTGCCTCTCGTCGGCCTGACTCGCCTGATGAGGCGTGTGTTGACTCTCGGGGAAGAGCTTCCGCCGAAGATCATGGACCGGTAACTCTTCTACCTCCTGTATTTTAGACCCCAGTCGGTCCTTCACTGACCCCCTCGCCTGAGTTGTTTGGTGGGACTGCTGGGTCTTGGCCCTTTCCGAGACAGCGATATTATCTCTACTCGTCATGATTGCTGCCGAAGAAAAGTATTTGTGGTTGCAAAGAAGCAGCCCTCCTTCTAGCGCCAATGTTAACGCCAAGTTTCGTCTGCGCGTCCAATCACAAAATCCACGCGCTGAATCCTGCACAATAACAGATCACACAGAAGCTTGACGGCCGTACCGCCGGGGGATAGCTCCGGTGTGAGAATAAGCACAGGCCGTTCACAAGGTTTAACAATGGAGGTTTATATGTTTAGTGCTCAAAGTAGATATTACCTGTTAATTGTAACCTCGGCCTTGTATTTATAGAGCTCCCACCACATTGGTATCCTCTTCTTTGGATTAGAGTAGGACTCCTAAATATGTTAGCTACCATACTTGGGTCCAACACAATCTCCTTAAAAAGTGCAAGTGGAATCCCTTTCCATCACTACATCCAGAGTTACCTTTGTTGACGTAGGATTAGGGTTGATGCCCTTAATCACGTAAACTCCTTGTCGCACCAACTCTGCATGTGGACTGCTCATACGCTCAGGCCCAAACCAATAGCCAAACCCAACAGGCCCGAACTCAACCCTCACGATGACCACGGGCCCCAGCCTATTGGGATCGGGTAACCGACCCCGATCTTACCTCTCTGAACATACGAGCCCGACCTCCTTTGACCCGACCCAAGCCTTCAGAACAAAAGAGGGTCGGGAAAACACTCCCGAACACATATCAAACTTACTCCGGTATAAATTGTTCTAAAAAATAAATAAATTGTGCCAAATAGGATATTAATACTTATTGAATAATGTAGTTTCATTAAGATGCCGAATAAGCTATAAGCTAAAAAATAAACTAACTATTCCAAATTAGTAGGAGAGTAAAATATTTGTATCTTAACTATTTAGAGGATCTCTTAATATAAATATGTAAATTTTTAAGATACATTAAGAAATGAACGGTTAAGATACAATCAAACATCTCCTCAGTAACTCAGACTATATCTCTTCGGCCAATCTATGTCATTTAAATACATAACATACTCCTTAGGCCCAATCCAAATTAGTAAATAATTACATATTAATATATATTTATAAGTAACTAAATATATAACATAAAATTTATGTTTCAGATGATAAAGTATATATCATCGTACGTCGTCCTTCCCTAAAATATAACTTTCATGCTAATATATAACAATGAATAATTATATATTAATATATTTATACATAATTAACTATATAATATAAGATTTATATTTTAAATATATATTTATTTATGTATATATAAATAAATATATTAATTAATATTTTGTTACCAAAATATAAGTTAATCAAATTATTTATCAAACACTCATTACCAGATTTTGGAGAATTAAAATCAATTTAACAAACATTAGTTAGAATAGAAAAAGAATTAAAATCAATTTAACAAACATTAGTTAGAATAGAAAAAGAAAGACATGGCCTATATATTTAGAGGAAGTCAATGCATGTATTATAATTCAAAAGCAAAGTCTTAATTAGTCTTCATCTCCGGAGTGGTATGCGGGAGGCTGCATGTTGACTGTTGAGGTTTGGGTCCTGCTGATCAAGTCTTTAAAAGTTCAAATTTGTTAAAGACTACACTATTTTAAACTTCAAACCACTACGTATTAAATTTTAAATTAATATAAATTTATTTAATTTTAATTAATACAAATATTATAATTGTACAATATATAACAAAATTATTAATAATAAAATTTATTTTATTCTAAATTTTTACGAGTTATATTAATTTTAAATTTTAATATGTCGTTATTGTTCGATTTCAAAAATTAAATTGTATCTCTAATTTTAGAATGAAGAGAGTACTTTATATACAAATATAATATATTTTTTTCACTTAAAAATTTTATTTACTAATATTGCCTTGCATTACTGATAAATAGGTAATTTCATAGTTAAAGGGAAAAGAAGGGGGAAAATATGCAAAATATTATTCAATGCTAAAGATCAAGTCACGACAAATTTAAATGAATTGTATTAATGGATATTCTTCTAAAATTGTTAAGTTTGAATCGCAATAGTGTAATACCTCAGTCCCACATCAAAATATATGGAAAAAATTTGTCTATATATAAGAAATTAAATTACTAACAATAGTATCTTCAGTCATGATTTTTGGATGAATCTGTGGTGGGTTTGTCAATTTCATACTCGGGATTTGGCCTGAATTATTTGATATAGTATCAGAACCGACTATTGAAAGTTGTACGTCGAGAGTAAAACACTTTTTACTTTTTAGACCATTTTATTACCCAATTCATATACATAATTAAACTACTGTCAATTTTTTTTACCCATTTCATATTCAAGAAACTACTGCATTCAATCACACTGAACATGGTAAATCAAGAAACTGGACAAATACATGACCTATATATACATGTCACCAATATACCCCCCCCCCCTGTTAATGGCTTTAATCACAAGTGTTTTTCCTAGTCACAAGTCATAAACAACAGTGGAATCCACTTGCAGAAGACAGGTAAGGTTAAGTGAAACAACCGAGTTATCAAATTAAATCCATCCATTTAAACCACTGGTTCAATAATATGAATTACAAACCAATAATATGAATTACAAGTCTAAAGATACTATTGCGGGTCATCTTAACCCACCACAGATTCATTCAAAAGGCAACTTAATTCATTCGATGTAGAACTTGAGTGTTACATTAAACAACATCTCTTCTTTCCATATTAAATTAATGGCTATGAGTCTATGCCAATGCTTTACAGTTTTCACTAGCTGTTGTTGACTTAAAAATACTTTGGCTCAAAAGAATAAACATAAACCAAACCAATATAGGAAAGAAGTTGCAGTGGGTTTTTTATATTGACACACAAAAAAAGTTTCCATTCCACATAAGAGGAAAAGAATAATTAAATAATCTCTAACAACAAGGAGTTGATGAATAAATTAAGAAAAATACGCATCAAAAAAATATATTTACAAGTTGGAGACCTGAGAAGCCACCCGTCGGCATCTTGAAAACGATTCCACTGCTTTAATGACAGATCAAGATAGAAAGGCCGGCTGCCAACCCTGACCGATGTGATCCATGAGATTTCAAAAGCATAGACTTCAATTATTGATTTGTTCCAAAAAAAAATATAGAAAGGCTTATAATTAATGAAATATAGGTTAGGTTAGTCATACACGTAACGCATAATATAAAATATTTCCAACACATATTCCACTCGGTCTCCGCTTCCATGGCTAGAAGAGTAAAGACTTTGCAGCACATCAAAGACTATGCGTGGAATAGCATAAGACAAAAATGTTGAAAGATGACTGTGTTAAAATTTGTTTACGAGGCTATAATGTGAGTCGGTTAATGCCAACCACATAACATAATTTACATAATGCGAGTAATTTACATGAATTTATGGTCTATATCAGTCTCTAATCTTCCCCTGCTGCAGTCTCAAATTTCAGCAAAATTCCATATATCATCAGCATCTATGTTAAAATAACCACCATCATAAACCGCATCTTTTGCATGCTTTCTCTATCTGCACAGCAAGCTTATTCTTTCTTAACTAACACTTTCTGGTGGTCAATGAGTTGCCGGTTATCATCTACTAAGTAGTCTCTAAGATAACTCCCCTTACTCATGGGGAAAAATGAGGTAAGGGAATCACCATAACACTAATATCATCAGTGGAACCCCTGGTTGCCGATAGCTCTGCAAGCTTTCTACATGCAGAAAATGTCTCTGTTTTATCAGAACCTACACATAAAGGGCGAACCACATCTACTGCCTCCTGATTACTAACCTGAAACAGAAGAAGAATCCCATTAGTTTCTTAATATTTTATAAGGAATCACCCTATATTGAATATTTTGAAGTAAAATAGTTATGTTTGTCTGTGTCAATATACCTTGTCCCAAAGTCCATCAGAAGCGAGGATTAAGAATTCACAGTCAGGCCTAATGCTTAATACTCTTGTTTCTGGTTCGGATATCACCCATTTTTTAAGATGTCCGTCTCCAATCCCTCTTGATACAGCTAGAGACCCTTGTATTCTCCACACACCATGGCAGAAATCCACATATCCACCCTACAAGAAAGAAAATTTCAAAAACCTATCAGCTGCCATATAAACAATCACAAACATTGTGGACTAATTCAAAATACTACATCTTTCAGTTCCAGTTTTATAAAACACAGGTGCCTACCATGCTTTCGATCCTTTCCTTTTCATCTTTCCTCGATGGCCGGTGATCAATCGTGAGGGCTTCTGCAACGCCTCCTCGGCTCATTACAGCACGACAATCACCTGCGTTTGACACTACAAGTCTTCCTTTATGTATCAATACTGTTGCACAGCAAGTACCACCACTAACACCTTCCTTTAGAAACTCTGCATCTGTTGTGCGATAGCCCTCTTTAACCGCTTCTTCAATTCCCTCCTCACATCTCTTTGTTAATTCATCCATAATATTTCTAACCATGTTCTTTGCCGCAAATTCTGCAGCTTTTGCCCCACCATGACCATCAAATACACCAAAAAAAGCCTGTACATTGCAGATCATAATCAATATAGGTAATCCTAATAATAGTAAAAACCAAAATAGAATTTGTTACAATTTCCAAATTCCATCAAACTTGCAATATATTTTCATTGTTTATCCTTCTTATCACCAAGTAACTAACTTTTTAATCAAACAGAGCTCCAGGAAATCAAAATTCTGTATTATAGATCAATTAACAAGTCCCTTAAATTTCTTACATTATCAACATCTTTTTCAGTCTATTATCAATCTAATTCAATTATAAATTTAGCTTTCCACTTCTTCAAACATAAATAACATCCATCTATAGTAGTTATAAGTTAAAAAAAATTCAATTCGGTTGATACAAACACTTGACTTTCAAAAATTAAATATAATAATCCAATTTTCAATTTTTCTCCCAAAAGATAAAAAATTTAATTTCAATTTAACATACCTGTTTAGAATCTCCTTCAAGTTCAACAACGGCTGAGTACCGATCCTCCATTCGAACCCTTTTGCCTCTTTTACAGTAGACAGAATACCCCTCCCCTTCCACTTCCATCTCCACCTCCACCTCCACCTCCTCCAACCTATCCTCCGGCGCTAAACCCAACGACGCGACCGGAATTTCTATTCTCAGCGGCCTTTTCCTCTTCAAAAGCAACGACGACTGAGCCGATGAAGACTTAAAAATCGGACTTTCCTTTTTACAATTCTTCTGAAACCGAAACCCTAACGGCGATAACGGAGACGATAACGAAGAAGATGAATATGGACTTGACGGAGTTGAGTTGTGCATAGAGAGATTTACAGCGGGTTTGCAGAAGATCGGTGTAACCCTGTGTGACGGTGAGAATACCGGTGAGTTTGATAATGCTACCGCGCAAGGCATGCTGATTTTGTGTACTTGCTTCCAATTTTCCGAATTGAGTTCCACCAGACAGAATGTGAGAATGTTGATTTTATGGAGTTCTGAATTAGATTTCCGTTATATATATAGCTGGAAGAAATAGAATTGCTATAAATTACTCCTGACGATGTCGTTTTATACGTCAGTCTGGTTTGCAGAATATTTCAACCTTTCACGCGCATGATGGAGGCGTTAAATGTTAGCCCACCGTATGAGAACCCATCAAATTTTATTACTTTTATAAATCATAAATTTTTCCGGTTTATATTTCAAGAATTATAATTTCATCTTGATTTTTTAGTATATATATAGGAATTTTTTTTAAACTATAAATCTTATTTTCACCTATTTATCCTATTTTCTAAGTGCTAAATGTAGCTTCAATAATTTTAATTTACAGTAAAAAAAATATATTAATTTATCATTTCGACATGATCAAGTTTGAATTGAATAAATCATTAAAAATAAATTGAATATCAGTACATTTTAATATATGTCTTGAAAAGGTAATTATTTTGCCACGATATTTATTAAAATCTAAAATCACTACTATAATTTTTCTCAAAGTATATATAAAGTTAAATTAATATATATATATATATATAGATTTTTTTTTTAAAAAAAATCTTAATCAACAAAAACCAAATCCCCTCTATATAATCAAAATTGACAACTCATATTCAACACACAAAAAAATACTTAATTATAAAATTGAATTGCGATACAGTTTTATGATTAATATTGACGAGTCTAGTTAAATATTATAAAATCACAATAAAAAATATATAATTATCGTATATGTTCATACATTAAAAGGAACAAGATATAAAGTTAACTTAGTATGAAAATTTATAAACGTAAATGTGTACAATGATATAAATATTTATAAATTATAAAAATATTTACATATATAACTCGTGTATAATGAATAAAAAAATTAATATAATACGATCGTTAAATTAAATAATTATATTCATTGTATCTAAAATCATAGTAGGTTGTAAACGAATAGAATATAATAGAACTGTTGGCAAACAATTTCAAAGAAAGAGGGTGAGTTTATGCTCCACTAATTAAGCACTGTCTAATCTATATGATTTCCAAGAATATTGGCTTGAAAGAGGGAAGTGGTTTACACGCTCTCAAAGTGAGAGTGATTCGTGCTAAGAATGCGGGTAAGGAGGTTTTTGAAGACTAAATCGAGTCAACGGTCAAACACGTTAATATAATGTGGGGTTCTAGTAGTAACCGGCGCTTAGTTGTGAAATCGGTCATTTGTTTTAACATAGGTTTATTTTAATCGCCGTCTCTCCGAAGATTTTGCGAGCGACTTTTAAGTGCAATCTGATTTGTCCACGTCACTTACCTGGTCAACAATTTCCATCCCTCTTTTTGGAAAATTTCCTTTTGAGACCCGGCGTCGGTGCCATTGGCTACGTACACGCCGTCCACATTTATTTTTGTTTCGGTCAATTTACTTATTTTCCACTCTTCTTATATTGTATTAACTGCTCTCTCTCTCTCTCTCTCTCCCTCTCTATGTTCTTAAAAAATTATAATTTAAAATTAATACACACAAATTAAAGGATATAATTAATACGTAGTAAAAATATTATACTACTCTTATTAATTATCTCATCTAATTATTTCCTTCCTAATATTTTTTAACCAATTCAACCAATTACTACTTAGATTATAGCATTGAATTGAATAATAATAATTGGGAATGAAAGAAAGTTTTAAATAGGAGAAAATTTTAAATAAGGATAAAGTAGGGAAAAAATAGCTAACGTATATTGATAAACTCAAAACGATAATTTTTTTGGAACAAAAATTATTTCCTAAAACGACAATATTTTAGGAACGGAGAGAGTACTAGGTAAGAGTAAAGAGTAATTTATCCATTATTATGGCTGTCAATTTTAATTATCTTATATGTAATTTATAATAATTATCCATTTTTATTTTATATGTATGTTTTTGAAAATTGATATTTTCATATGAAAAGTTTCGTTATAGATTTATAACGACGATTTTTATGTAAAAATATCATTTTCTGTTGTTAATTTATCAATTTTTATGTTTTAATATAAATAAAATTATGGTTATCTTTTTTTTTTCCCTAGAAGGGCAACATGGTTATGTGTGCCTTCACAGGGAAGCTATTTTATGAGGTCGAAGAATGTGGGCTGTGCCCGCTTGTATTTATGAAGACAATTTCATACTTCATTTTTTGAAACAGACAATTTCATACTTTGTTGTAGTAGAATAATGTTTGTGTTATGAAGACAATTTCATACTTTGTTGTAGTAGTAAAATAACCTATAAAAATATGTTTGTTCAGTACTCTCTTTGTCCTAAATTATCTATTATTCTAGAGTTTCATACAGATACTAATATGCGTGATAAAAATACTAAAATACCCTTATGTGCTGACTTTTTTATTTTCTGCCCATGAATCCTTATTGGTAGGAATATAAAAAGGATGCTTAAAAAAGAGGAGAGCCATGAATGAGAGTAATGACTATCATCAATTAGGGTAAAGGGGCAAACTTGGAAAACAAATGAAAAAAATGCATTGAAATCTTGAAAAAGCAGATATTGTGAGACAAATTTTTTTTTGCTAAAATAACAGATAATTCGGGACGGAGGGAGTATAAACAATGTGTTTCGCACTTTGAGAATTAAAAAAAATGAAAATCGATAAGATCTTAGTTTAGTGATTAAGATTGGGTTATTGTGACCTTTAAATCTCAGGCGTGGTTCTCTCTTGGATGAGTTTATTTCTCCCTTTATTGTAGAGTGTGTTTTTCTTCTTTATGTAAGCGTTGTTTGGTTTATGAGTTTTTCGGTTTATGAGTTTATTTTTCCTCTTTAGTGAGGCTTAATGGTTTGGTTTATGAGTTTTTTTCTTCCTCTATAGTTAGGCTCGATGGTTCTTGATAGGAAACTGATATTTTCACATGATTTTTTTGATATTCTCACATAAAAATCTTCGTTATAGATTCTAACGACAATTTTTACCGTTACTATACATCTATAGTGACACTTTTCATGTGAAAATATCACTTTTCTTCTTGATATTGTACTCCCCAAAAAGCCTAAGAAGTGGGGCTTCAAAATAAATAAATAAATAAAATAAAAAATATTTAAAATTAAAATAATGTTAGGTGTCTCAAATTGTTAGTCTCGCATGATGTGACATCAATACATTAATTAGATAAGTCTCTTGTTATTGGTTATATCATAAAGTATATTTTGTCTTATTTAATTACACATTATTTGAGACGATTTGAAATTCCTAACATCATCTTTATAATTAATATATATATATATATATATATATATATATATATATATATATATATATATATATATATATATATATATATATATATATATATATTGTAATACCCGGTAAAAAAAATAAAATATAATAATAATAATAATAAATAAATAAAATAATTAAATAATATTTAAATCTATATTTTAATTGAATTTTTCTTATGTCTGGGTTAATTTATATTTAATTTGTGTGAACTATAATAAGTATGTGATTACATTAATTTGAGTTTTTATACTAATTGGATCTAATTTGTATTTGGGTAATATTAAAATCCTATTAAAATTAGGAGACACAATAAGATATATAGATAAACAAGTAAAACCTAACTATTATACACTGAAGAGAGAAAAGAAGGGGCAGCAGTGGCGGCATAAAAAAAATACTAAGAAGGAGGAATTCATTTAACAAAATGTGAGATAAAACTCTCAAATCAATTTTAAATATTATATATGTGTATATGTGTAGAATTTTTGTCCATGTATGTGTGTATAAGGACTCCGTGTTTAATAACAAAGCAAGTCTTGGAGATGTTAATTAGTAATTACGTAATAATTTATTATAATATATGTATGTTAATGATTTAGGTTAGTAATGTTCAGAAAGTTTAGAATTGAAGTATAATATTTTTTGTTTTTTTTATTATTGAAAGTTGGTGTTGTATGGTACGAAATTTTAAGATTTATCCAAAAAGTATGATGGTGAATGTACATCACATGGTGGAATCATTAAAGTTTATAAAATAATAATAATAATAATAATAATAATAATAATAATAATAATTGTACTGAATTTATTATTTTGTTTAATTAGTTCGGACGGAAGGAATTTAACAAGTTATATTCAGATTATAATTTTGGGTATGACGTTGCTCAATTCAGGTACGGATTTCATACTCTTTCAGTGATACTCTTGTTAAATTTGATTTGTTCGTTTGTTTTCTTATTTCGAATTCTATTATGATTTCACAAAATTATTTCCTGTGAAATAAATATATTAGTTTCATTTTGGAGTTGATACATATGACTCGTATTTGTACTCTTCGAATTAGGATATCATGTTTAGTATTTATTTTTTTTAATTGTAGAGCGGTATATGTTGCTACCTTCTTTTTGAGAACTTGTGACTATAATTTGATTTGGTTCAACATGTACATATAGAACCCTTTTGTTGGTATTTTGTCGCATGTGTTGTGATATGATATTTTTGTTAGAATATATCGTAGGGTATACCTGAGCTATAACCACCTGTGGGGGTACCACAGGCATGTCGTCTTGGCACGAGAGGCATGACACTTTTCGTGGCGGTGTGATTAGTCCACGGCATCTCCGTTTGGGCTCCGGAAGAAGTGGGTCATTTGGTGTTTTGTTGTGGGAGGCGTATGAGTTAACTCTAGTTTTCTGTTATACAGATTTGTGATGTTGTGCCAAACACACTTATCCGATTTGTATACATTTAGATTCGCGGTCCAATGTGTGAGTGCCTATGTGACATTATTTTAATTGCCTGTGTGGCATCATTTGATTTGCCTATGTGACATTATTTTGATTACCTGTGTGGCATCATTTGATTTGCCTGTGTGACATTATTTTGATAGCCTGTGTGGCATCATTTGACTTGCCTGTGTGACATTGTTTTGACTTGCCTGTGTGGCAATATATATTTCTGAGCTCATTCGGTATGAAATAATACTCAACCATTTGATTCAGCCTATTATTTGATTGTATTAGTTTTATTTGTTTCTGTTCAGTTCAATTCATTAAGTTAGTTACTTCAGTTCGTTATTTCTTTATTCTTCTTTTGGTTTCGTCAAATCTGTTGATTCAGATATATTCCATTCAGATCCTTAGAGATTATATTTTCGTAAGTATTTACACTTGAGGCTTTGTTCAGTATTTTGTCTCAGTTATTTTCGTATATTAGTTGTATATCTTTTGTATATCTGTATCCGTACTGGACAATTGGCTCATGCTGTGTTTTTCTTCCGGCAGGTTTGCAGGGGTGATTCAGGGCTAGTGTGATGAGAGTGTTGCCCTTGACCATTTAGGTTGTTTTGATTTTAAGTTTTGATTATTTTGACTCTGTTTGGATAATTGTATTTAGTACTTTATTAATGGATCACCACTATTAATATTTTGAAGTTATTAGTGCTCTGTTCACTTATTTTGAGGTTTGATGTGTTTTGCACGTGACCTCCCTTTCCTTTTTGGGAAGGGGGTGTTACAGAGATGGTATCAAAGCTTAGGTTTTTTCTTGTAGAAAATCTATTTAGGTTTGACCTGTGAGTTGTGGGTAAACTATTGGGTAGACGTAGGAGTTGATTCGATTTTGTTCTTTGTTTGGTTGATCTCTATTTTGACTAAATATCAATTTTTTTTCGATTTGTAGTTGATTTGAGGAAAGTGGAATTATTTATTAAGGTGATTGAGTAATGATATTAGTTAAGAATTGTGATTTAATCATTGAAGTGAATAAAGTTATATTTTGTACAGATAAGAAGTGATCTTATATGAGATGCGATTATGATGTGAGTATTTGTATCGACGAGTATTTGATTTTGGAAAATTATTTTTTTAGAGTTGTTTTTTTGTGACAATTATTATGATCGGTTAATTGAGGATTTGATTTGAGTAGATTTTAATTTATGTTAAACTTGTGGATAATTTAAGGTTTGTGTATTGATGACATACTATGATAAAATGAAAGTTATTAAGTATAAAGGATCTTTTGTAAATTTGACTTGTAGATATTTGAGCTAATTAGATTCATCATTTGAGGCTAATGATCAATTTTTTCGGCTATTTTCTAGTAAGATATTGGAGTTATATGATATGAAATTTCTTTGTGATAGTGTGAGGAGATTTTGAAATTTGTTGGGTTAAGGTTTGCACTAAGAGAATGATTGATTTATTAAATGATTAGATAATAAGTAATAATTTAAGAGATTTTGAATAGTTGTAGCTTGCTTATGCAGATGGTAAAATATGTGACTTGGAGTTTGATATGGTGATAAAGAGATCTTAGTACTATATTTTGGTGTAATAATATTTGAGAACTAAATTCGGTTTGAGTTTATGATAGTTTAGAACTCTTAAGGACTTAGGAGAGTTGGTGATATAATTTGTAAAGTTGTTCTGTTTATCCGGTGTCATTGAAGTTTTGCATGAATTTATGTAAAATAAATATATATGAAAAATGAAAATAATTTGTTAAATCTTTGTCACGTGTGGAACATAAACATTTTTTTAAATTAAAGATAATTTTAAATATTTTGGGTATTCGAATCGTATTTAGATGAAGAGAAATTTTGTGCTTTCGAATTATGTCTTGAAGACTACGTTTACAAGAATGAAACTTAAATAAATTGACGGGGGTCGCACCAGCTATGAAGCATGTGGTTTAATTCGATGCAAAGCGAAGAATCTTAACAGGGATTGACACGGTAGCTGACAAATCTTTTACGAGTACATGGATAATTGTGTGAACCTATGAACTTACCAGGCTTGATCGTTACAAATGGCGGTGCTACATTTTAATTTAAGTTTATGAATAATTATGTAATTTAAATAAAAACTAAAATAAAACCTAATGTAGTTTACTTAAATTCCGAGGACGGAATTATTTTTAAGGGGTGAAAAATGTAATAACCTATTTTCTTTTAATTAAATATTAATTGATTTTATCTTATACAATTATGTTTAAATTGAAAAAGGAAAATGATTTTGTTTCCCTCTTTTCTTCCTTGTTTTGTTTAGAAAATAAAATTCTTTTAGTAGATAATTAAATAACTGATTAAATTAAAATTGAGGAAGATAATTTCTTTTGTTAAAGTCTTGTGATAAAATCATTCGGAGCGGGAAGCTACTTGGGAGATAGAGGAGTCTATTCGAGCGGAGTATCCGCATCTTTTGATAATTAGGTACGTTCATTCTTTTGATTCCGGGGACGGAATCATTTTTAAGGGGTAGGTGATGTAATACCCGGTAAAAAAATAAAATAAAATAAAATAATAATAAATAAATAAAATAATTAAATAATATTTAAATTCATATTTTAATTGGGTTTTTTTATGTCTAGGTCAATTTATATTTAATTTGTGTGGACTATAATAAGTATGTGATTACATTAATTTGGGTTTTTATACTAATTGGGTCTAATTTATATTTGGGTAATATTAAAATCTTATTAAAATTAGGAGACACAATAAGATATATAGATAAACAAGTAAAACCTAACTATTTTATACTGAAGAGAGAAAAGAAGGGGCAGCAGTGGCGGCATAAAAAAAACATTGAGAAGGAGGAATTCATTTAACAAAAGGTGAGATAAAACTCTCAAATCAATTTTAAATATTATATATGTATATATGTGTAGAACTTTTGTCCATGTGTGTATAAGGACTCGGTGTTTAATAACAAAGTAAGTCTTGGATATGTTAATTAGTATACTACATGCTATTACGTAATAATTTATTATAATATATGTATGTTAATGATTTGGGTTAGTAATGTTCTGAAAGTTCAGAATTGAAGTATAATGTTTTTTTTTTGTTTTTTTATTTTTTATTATTGAAAGTTGGTGTTGTTTGGTACGAAATTTTAAGATTTATCCGAAAAGTATGATGGTGAATGTACATCACATGGTGGAATCATTAAAGTTTATAAAATAATAATAATAATAATAATAATAATAATAATAATAATAATAATAATAATAATAATAATAATAATTTACTAATTGTACTGAATTTATTATTTTGTTTAATTAGTTCGGACGGAAGGAATTTAACGAGTTATATTCGGATTATAATTTTGGGTATGACGTTGCTTAATTCAGGTACGGACTTCATACTCTATTTGTGACGCCCCCAAAATAGGTATACAACACCCATTTTGAGTCAACAAAATACATGGTACAGAAACAACTACAACTTTATTAATACAACATAAAAACTGTGAGTTTAAATACAAATATTGTCATCTAGACAATATCCACACTCAAATAAATCCTCATTACAATTACTAATACATTATTTTACAGAATAGTGAAGACTACTAGAACCACTTCTAGAACCATCATTCCACACCCTGACTAGTACTCGCTACATTCACGCCTCCTGAGAAGAAAAATAGAACAACAAGAAAAAGGGAGAGCTCAACTAGCCCAGTAAAGAATATTATGACTAAGATAATATAAAACAAATTATCGTTAGTCTTCAACAGGGAAAAATCTAATATAATACAATAGACAACAAGTTTTAATTCAATATTCGCAGCGGAAACAATAATTCATAGAAGAGTTACGTAGAGAATGAAATTTACTATTATCTATGAATTTAAAAGTCCATCATCATTATTTTATTCCTGTAACATAAATCAATATATATCTGGAATCAAATATTCATCTTTGCACTACAGGCCAAAGATATTCACCACTTGGTCATGTTCATCTAAACACCTGTTCATCTTTGCACTACGGGCTAAAGATATTCATCAGAAATCATTAATCTTTGCATTACAGGCCAAAAATATTCAATTATATCATCATTTAGGACTGAGGATAATGAAAAATATTTTAAAGAAAACGAATCCAGTGAAACAAAATAATAAATATTAAGGATTCGTATTTCAGCTATTCCATGTCCAAAAATACCTCATAAATAATTATAGTGGAGTAAAATTTAAGAATGATCAAAACATGGATACAATCAAAGCTAGTATCTATAATAGATATTTTGGACAAAAAGAAAAAAAAATTATTTTTCGGTAAATAGTGCCGTATTCGTGAATAGTGCCGTATACGTGAATAGTAACCCCGATACAAAAAGTTCTAAATTTGATAAAAAGTTCAGATCAATACTTCGGCATAATAATATTGAAGAAAATAATATCATTTAAGAAGAAATAACATCACTTACCTCGTAAAAACAGTACTTCTAGTTGAAACACCAGATATAGGATATATGCTATGACTTGAACTTGCACCGTATAGCAACACTCAAAGTATTAAAATACTCATAAAAATACGCTCAATATATCGAGAAAGAAAGAAAGAGAAAACTTCAGTTTCTGGTGTTATTTTCAATTCTAACCTAAGCACCCTATTTATAGGAAAATGTTTAGAACACCAAAGCAGAAAATTTAATATAATATAATATATATATATATATATATATATATATATATATATATATATATATATATATATATATATATATATATATATATAAATTTCTTACGTACACCTTTGGCAACTGAAATCAGCCCCTAGCACATGTTAATGATGCTTTCAAAATGTAAAAAACGTTTTTATTAATAAAAATAAATAAAACTTTCAAAAATCAATTATTTCAGAATTTCAGAATTTCAATAATTCATAATAAATAGCTCTTTTGTCAGAAAAATTTGAACCACATGTCTTTTTCATGGAAAATTTTATTATCTACAACTTTGCAGAAGAAAATTTTTCCAAATTCCAAACAAAAATTGACCGAAATCCACAAACGGGCGATTTTACAAGCTATAATCAAATTTCAGTCAAGAAATGGAGTCCACCGACACACAAAATATGTGTTAATCAATTAATGCAACAAGAATACTCTTCCTCATCATATACTCATATATCCCACATTCATTATAAAAATATCATCATTATTATATTATAATAATATAATAAAATATTATTTTATCAGAAAAGATAAAATATCGATTTTCAACAATTATCACTTTAAAAAAAATTTCTCCATCTATATCCACATAAAATGAATATTTTCTTCAACATATAAATCAATATTTAATTATTCACAAATAATATTACAGAATCACAATACTGACAACCAAGCAGTTCCTAGGAAAGAGGGGGCTTTTCAATAAGGATTTCTCCTTACTGGCGCGCAATTAAGTGACCAAACCTCTCTTTAGACAGAACTTTTTAGACATTACCAATAATATTATCTAATAATATTATTCAGATAATATGAATTATTGCTCCGATAATGAAAAATACTGTGTAGTGACAATTATTGAAACAACAATAATATAAAATATTAACGCAACAATTATTGAATCAATAAAATAAAATACTGAATAGTAACTACTGTAACAATTATTGAGTAGTGCCTTCTTACGTAAGAATCAATAATTGGTGCAATACCGTGCACTACTGTGTAACAACGCGTATTACTGTGCTTTAACCACCGGGTATTCCAACAGTATTAACGGTAAGATCTACGCCATTATTTATAAACAACTTATACTTGTCGTTTTCTTCATCCAATCACTTTCCGTTATGGGGCCCACAAAAGACTGCGCCGTCGTACGAATATTCCCCGACAGGAAGAATATTTCACGACCAAACGAATATTCCCCGACAACAATGAATATTTTATAATCACTTGCTTATTTAAAATAATTGCGCATTTTACCCATAACTAACCTCATTAATCAATTCAACCCTTACTATTTCAAAATAATAAATAGAGAAAATTAAATTTCATTTATTAATAATTTGGGGTCTTACAACCTCCCCTCCTTATGAAATTTCGTCCTCGAAATTGACGTACGTACCTGGTGTTTTGAAAAGATGAGGATACCTCGCTTTCATTTCCGTTTCCAACTCCCAGGTCATTTCCTCAATAACATGGTTCTTCCACAAAACTTTAACTTGTGGTATGATCTTTGTACGTAGAACATGCTCTTTCCTATCCAATATCTTGACAGGTACCTCCTCGTACGTTAATTCTTCAGCTATCTCGTCCGGTTCTAACTCAATGACGTGGTTTGGGTCTTTCACATATTTACGAATCACAGATATATGAAAAACATTATGAACACGAGACCTACTTGGAGGTAACGCGAGTCTATAGGCTACATTTTCTACTCGGTCAATAATCTGAAATGAACCAATAAATCGTGGATTGAGCTTTCCTCTCTTTCCAAATCTTATAACTCCCTTCCATGGAGCCACACGCAACAATACATGATCCCCAATACTAAATTCCACGTCCTTTGGATGAAGATCTGCATAACTCTTTTGTCGATCCAGTGCCATTTGTATACGTTGTCGAATCATTCAGATCTTTTTCGTAGTCATACGTACCAACTCGGGTCCCAACAATGTTGTTTCTCCTACCTCATCCCAACATATTGGAGAGCGACACTTTCGTCCATATAATGCTTCAAATGGAGCCACACATATACTTGCCTGATAATTGTTGTTGTAGGAGAATTCCACCAATGGTAGGTACTTATCCCAACTTCCTTTGAAATCTAGAATAAAAAGTCTTAATAGATCTTCAAGAGTTTGAATAGTCCTCTCTGATTGCCCGTCCGTTTGAGGATGGTACGCCGAACTAAACCGTAAATCTGTTCCCATAGCTTTTTGTAAGCTAACCCAAAATCTTAAAGTGAATCTTGGGTCACGATCCGAAACTATGGATACTGGCATGCCATGCAATCTCACAATCTCATCTACGTACATACGAGCAAGACGTTCAAGGGAATAAGTCTCTCGTATCGGCAAGAAATGAGCAGACTTGGTTAATCTATCAACAATAACCCAAATAGCATTTATGCCTTGAGAAACCGTGGGAAGACCCGTAACAAAATCCATGATAATGTGTTCCTACTTCCATTTCGGAATCTCAAGTGGTTGCAATGGACCCTTAGGCACTTGTTGCTCCGCCTTTACACGTTGACAAGTTAAACACCTCGAGATAAACTTTGCAATCTCTCTCTTCATATTGTTCCACCAAAATGTATGTCAAAGATTACGATACATTTTGGTACTTCTAGGATGGATTACAAATGGTGTATTGTGTGCCTCCATCATGATCTTGTACTTCAAATCAGAATTATTAGGAACACAAAGTCTGGAGTGGACTCAAAGTATTCATTCTTCATCGATTCTTGCTTCTGAAATAGCACCTTCTTGCACTTTCTTCTTCATACTCATCAGCTCCGGGTCTGTGGCTTGAACAACTTTAACTTTTTCGATTAAAGTTAGTTCAATACGTATACTTGACATCATTACATGGGTCCCCGGAGTCTTGAATTCTATCTTCATCTTTTATAAATCACACCAAATGGGCCTTTGTGTTGACAACATTGCACTCGTTCCCGCGTATGATCTTCTACTCAATGCGTCGGCTACCATGTTTGCTTTTCCAGGATGGTATTGAATGGTATGGTCGTAGTGTTTCAATAGCTCGAGCCAACGTCGTTGCCGCATGTTGAGTTTTTTTTGAGTGAAAAAATATTTGAGGCTTTTATGGTTTGAATATATCTCCACTTTCTCCCCATATAGATAGTGCCTCCAGATCTTTAGCGCAAAAACGACTGCTGCCAACTCTAGATCATGAGTAGGATAATTCCTCTTATATTCTTTAAGTTGTCACGAGGCATAGGCTATAACTTTTCTACCTTGCATGAGAACACATCCTAGCCCTTTGCCTGAAGCATCGCTGTAGATAACAAATCCATCCGAACCAGATGGTATGGTCAAAACAGGTGCCGAAATGAGTCTCCTCTTAAACTCTTGGAAACTCCTCTCGTATTCCTCGCTCCATACGAATTTGCTATCTTTCCGAGTTAGCTGAGTTAATGGAGTAGCGATTCGAGAAAATCCTTCCACGAATCTCCGATAATAACCAGCTAAGCCCAGAAAGCTACGTACTTCGGTCACTGACTTCGGTTGTTCCCAACTTTGTATTGCTTTAATCTTCACCGGGTCAACAGATACTCCATATTTTGACACCACGTGCCCAAGGAATGCTACTTCCTCAAGCCAGAACTCACATTTTTTTAACTTGGCATATAACTTATTTTCAAGAATCCTTTGGAGTACCAGCTTCAAATGGTGCCCATGATCTTCACGACTTTTGGAATATATGAGAATGTCATCAATAAAAACAACAACGAACTGATCCAAATATTCCTTGAATACTCGGTTCATCATATCCATGAAAGCCGCAGGAGCATTAGTCAATCCAAAAGACATGACTAAGAATTTATAATGCCCGTACCGAGTTCTAAAGGTAGTCTTCGGAATATCCTCAGTTCTAATCTTCAGCTGATGATATCCAAAACGAAGATCGATTTTTGAAAAGAATTGTGCTCCTTGTAACTGTTCAAACAGGTTATCAATACGAGGTAGCGGATACCTAATCTTGATAGTGACATGGTTTAATTCTCGGTAGTCGATACAAAGTTGCATACTCCCGTCTTTCTTCTTTACGAATAAAGTAGGAGCACCCCAAGGAGATGTACTAAAACAAATGAAACCGATGTCCAACAACTCCTGTAATTAGACCTTTAACTCCTGAAGTTCGATAGGAGCCATTCGATATGGGGTTTTAGAAATGGGCTTTGTACCAGGTTCAAGATTTATAAAGAATTCAACTTCACTTTCTGGGGGTAGACCGGGAAGTTCTTCAGAAAATACGTTAGGAAAGTCAATAACAACAGGAATATTATTCAAATATGACGTGTTTTTATTCAAATTCATAACATGGGCTAAGAAAGCTTGACATCCATTTTTTAATAAACGAATAGCTTTATGACTTGATATAACAGTGATTGATTTTAATGGCTTAGTTGCTTGAATTCACACAACAGGTTACTTAGGAATATGAAAACTAACAACCTTACGAATATAATCAATTTTGGCATGATGAGTAGTTAACCAATCAATCCCTAAAATCACGTCAAATGCAAGTATCTTTAAAGAAATAAGGTCAACAGGTAAGGTGATGGTGCCAACTTGGATCAAACAAGATTTATAAACAGTGGATGTAATGAAAGTTTCTCCTAACGGAGTCTCCACAGATAAATCAAAGTCTAATTTCTCCGGAGTCAAGTTTAAACGTTGAACACAAGCAGGAGAAATAAATGAATGGGTAGCACCGGTATCTAGTAAGGTATAAACTTCGCATGAATTTATGATTAGCTTACCCGTGATCACCTCGTTTGGGTTCCTCGCATGTTGACCAGTCACGACAAACGCTCTTCCAGGAACCGTTGACTTTGACTTTTCTGGGACAGCCTTTTGAGTCACCATCCCCACTGGACTTGATTTCGCTACAGTGCAATCTCGAGCGCTATGTCCTTCCTTTCCACAGCTATAACATACCTTAAACTGTTGTGGGCAGTTTGGGCTGATATGTCCTTCTTTTCCACACTTATAGCATATGACCGGTGGTCGTTCTCCTCCCTTGGAACCAGTTACTGCCGGTGCTGACGTCTTCGTATTGTCATTGTTGAATCTCCTATTTTTAAAATCTCCTCCCGACTCGCTTCTTCTATTCTCATGGCCATGATTACCAGCAGAGTGGTTGCCGCTCTTGTCCGTATTTTTTTTTCTCCGCTGGTTATCGTTGTTCTGATGACTACTGTCACCGGTATGATCCTGGTTGTGGTCCCTTAGTTGAATGTACTCGTTATCTCGCTCTAATAATTGAGCCCTGTTGACAACATCTGAATAGAGAGAAAATTTATGTGAAATGAGATATTGACGTATACCGGGTTTCAAACCTCTCAGAAACATCCGTGTCATACGTTCCTCATTCTCTACCAAATGAGGTGCAAACCTGGACAACTCTGCAAATTTCGCCTCGTACTGGGACACCGTCATGTTATTCTACTCCAGTTTAATAAACTCTACCTCCTTCATATGACGAATACTTTCAGGAAAGTACTTGTCATTGAACAGTTTCTGAAATGTTTCCTAAGACATGCTAAGTGCGGCTGGATGGGTACGCTTTACAGATTCCCACCAGTAATCTGCCTCATTACGGAACATAAAGGTGGCGAATGGAACCTTCTGTTCTTCCGTGCATCCCAAGACATCGAATATCTTTATAATTTATTTGACCCACGTCTCCGCCTTAATCGGATCTGGCTTTTCCCAGAATTCTGGTGGTCCCAACTCCTTGAACTGCTTGGCTGTGACAAACCGTGAATTGTTATCATTTTTTTCTGTATTTTGAACACGAGTCTCCCTCGTCTGATTTTGCATGAACTGCAAAAAGCTTCTAAACTTCCCATCGTTCATCATCTGCTCAGTGGTATTGTTCACAGGAGGAACATTGCCAGTCTGTTGCACGTTCTCCTCGTTGGTGAGTACAGGCGTCTCCACGGTTTCGTTTACTGTAAGACCCCAACTTTTATAAATAAAGATGAATTTTCTATAAATATCATTTTTGAATATTATGGAATTAATTTGATATAATGTTATAGTTGTGGGTAATATTTATAAATTTTACAAAGTACGCAAGTTGTTATATAATATTCGATTGGTCGGAGAATATTTGTTTTAACAGAGAATATTCGTACAACGGCACAATCATTGGTGGACCCCACAACGGAATTATTGTCAGATTGAGAAAATGACAAAAATATTTTATTAAAAATAACGGCGAAAGTTTTACCATTGATACTGTTGAACTACTCAGTAGTAAAAGTACAGTAACACGTGTGGTTGCATAGTAGCACACGGTATTGATTATTAATACTTATGTGAGAAGTCACTCAGTTTGATTCAATTATTGTCAGTTAATAATATGAAATATTTAGCGATAATGAAGTTTTGTTTTATTCGTATTATTAACGTAATAAAACAGAAACATCTTTTTATATAAAACAGAATACTTTATTAAAGTTATTCTATAAATAGAATATATTATATTTTATTTAAAAGATTTTTCTTTAAATATGGACCGTCAGATTAAAATAATCAATCTGGACTGTTCATGGATTAGTTACTATGCATTCTATTTTTCTATAAATAGCAGCTCATTCTTTCATTATTTCTTACGAATTCACTGAACTCTAGAGAGAGAAACTATAGAGAGAGAGAAGAAAAGTATTCTGCTACTCAACTACTTCCTTATTTCAGTTCTTTTTTAAAACGGTAAGGGATGTTATTCTTTCTTATTCATGAAGAGAACTTTTGTTATTTCATTTCTTATTATTCTGTGGGAATAACCTGTAAGACCCCAACTTTTATAAATAAAGATGATTTTTCTATAAATATCATTTTTGAATATTATGGAGTTAATTTGATATAATATTATAGTTGTGGGTAATATTTATAAATTTTACAAAGTACGCAAGTTGTTATATAATATTCGATTGGTCGGGGAATATTCGTTTTAACAGGGAATATTCGTACAACGGCACAATCATTGGTGGATCCCACAACGGAATTATTGTCGGATTGAGAAAACGACAAAAATATTTATTAAAAATAACGGCGGAAGTTTTACCATTGTTACTGTTGAACTACTCGGTAGTAAAAGTACTGTAATATGTGTGGTTGCATAGTAACACACGGTATTGATTATTAATGCTTATGTGAGAAGTCACTCAGTTTGATTCAATTATTGTCAGTTAATAATATGAATTATTTAGCGATAATGAAGTTTTGTTTTATTCGTATTATTAACGTAATAAAACAAAAACATCTTTTTATATAAAATAGAATACTTTATTAAAGTTATTCTATAAATAGAATATATTATATTTTATTTAAAAGATTTTTCTTTAAATATGGACCGTCAGATTAAAGTAATCAATCTAGACCGTTCATGGATTAGTTACTATGCATTTTATTTTTCTATAAATAGCAGCTCATTCCTTCATTATTTCTTACGAATTCACTGAACTCTAGAGAGAGAAACTATAGAGAAAAACTATAGAGAGAGAAAAGAAAAGTATTCTGATACTTAACTACTTCCTTATTTCAGTTCTTCTTTAAAATGGTAAGCGGTGTTATTCTTGTAAGACCCCGAATTTTATGAAATAAAAGTATTCAATTTTTCTTATAATTACAATTTAGTAAATGGTTAAATTGATAAAAAAATTAAAGTTATGGGTGAAATATGAAAATTGTTCAAAATAAGCAAGTGGTTATAAAATAATCATTGTTGTCGGGGAATATTCGTTTGGTCGTGGAATATTCTTTCTGTCGGGGAATATTCGTACGACGGCGCAGCTATTTGTGGGCCCCATAACGAATAACTGTCGGGTGAAGAAAACGACAAATTTGAGTTTTTACAAATAACGGCGTAGTTGTTACCGTTAATACTGTTGGAATACCCGGTGGTTAAAATACAGTAATACGCGTTATTGCACAGTAGCACACGGTATTGCATAGTATTTTTGAAATTATTGATTCTTACGTAAGAAGGCACTACTCAATAATTGTTACAGTAATTACTGTTCAATATTTTATTTTATTGATTCAATAATTGCTGCGTTGATATTTTATATTATTGTTGTTTCAATAATTATTGCTGCACAGTATTTTCCATTATCATATCAATAATTCATATTATTTGAATAATATTATTAGATAACATTATTGGCAATGTCTAGAAAGTTCTGTCTAAGGAGAGGTTTGGTCATCTAATTGCGCGCCAGTAAGGAGAAATTCTTATTGGAAAGCCCCCTCTTTCCTGGGAACGGCCTGGTTGTCATAAATGTGATTCTGTAATATTATTTGTGAATAATTAATTATTGATTCATATGATAAGGAAATATTTATATTATGTGTATATAAATGAGGGATATATTTTTGTGGTTAAAAATGAAGGAGTTAATGTTGAGGTTTTTATCAGTATTTTTGTCGGAATGGAGGTATTAAAAATCAGGGTTTTTGAGATATTTTGCGGGGGTTATAATTTTTAATCCGACCGTTGGATCGTGGTAATATTTGGATATGTTATATATATATAAGTTGAGTATATGTCCACAAATTTTGAACCGTTAAAAATGAACGTATAATTTATTATGAATTTTACGAGATGACTGGTTCAGAAATTGTTGAATTTTCGGAGTTTATCATTTTGGTGGAAAATTCTAGAATTGGTGGGCCCCACTTGTGGTTGGTGAAGAAATGTGCTGAATTATATTTCAAATGTGGTGGGTGGGAATAGTAGCAGGTAAAGCCATCAGGTTGCAGGTCAAACCTACCAAAATTTTCCTATAAATAGAGGGCTAAGTTAGAATTGAAAATCACACCAGAAACATAAGCTTTCTCTCTTTCTCTCTCTAGATTATTGAGTGTATTTTGTGAGTATTTAGATACTTGGTGAGTTGCTATTCATCAGTGCAAGTTTCCTTCAGCCTTATACCGATCAGAAGTACTGCTCTTTTGAGGTAAGGGATTGTAAGGGATAGTAAGGGATATTAAGGGATTTTAAGGGTTGTTATGATTTTCAGTTTCGTAATTTTTCTGATCTTCAAAAATTCTGGAAAACTTTGAAATGATATTTTGATGAGTTTTCTTGATTGTGTCCAATAATGGTGATTTTTGGATGTATAGATTGAGAGTTATGAATTTTTTGAGAAAAGACTATTTTAAAAGTAACAGCTTATAATTCCTTGTGGTTAACTCCAAAATTGATAAAATTTTTATTGGGAGTACATGTATACGATAAAAGTATACTCTGTAAATTTCAGAATTTTTAGACAAAAGTACAATTTTTGATAAATGTCTAAATATTCGGCTATTTTGGCCATATCAAAAATAGTAAATGACTTTTAAAAATTCTGAGAAAAATATATGTTCACTATGGGACTATATTATGCCAAATCCCAGAAAAAAAATATTTTTGGAACTGATTTGGTATTTTTCATGAAAATGGTCTAGTTATGAGTAAATGAATTAAATATGTTTTGTGAAGAAAGAAAATTGAAAAATAGGATTTTATGGCTTGAGAATCCTATATGAGGTATATGCAGATTTTTGATGAGGGTTTTGGTTATTGATGATGAAATTGTAAGAGTTGGCATTTTATGATGATTAAATGCATTAATTAGTAAAGTGTAAACAATTAAAATAAATTATTTATAAATTTAAGTAATGTTATTCTTTCAATATCATTATACCGAAATATTGGTATGAATTTTATTGTAGAATTTCTATCTTTTGTGTCGGGGTTACTATTCATGAGTTACGAATATTACTCTTGAGATTAAAATTATATGTTGATCATATTATTTTTATCATCATATATAACATTTTTATAACCCTGATGTTGAAATTCTCTTTCACTGGAGTGTAAAGATAGGTAGATTATTAGTATGATCATGACTAGGGTTCTCTTTGGCCTGTAGTGCAAAGTTGAATTGTGACTGGTATGATCATGACCATTGAATTTATAATTGAATATCTTAAGCTTAAGTGCAAAGGTGAATTGATCAACATGGTTATAATTATTGTTTATATAAATTCTGAAATGATTATATATTTCCTTGAGATATGAATATATTTGGCCTGTAGTGCAAATATGAATTGTTGATGAATATCTTTGGCATGTAGTGCAAAGATGGCCTGTTGATGAATATCTTTGGCCTGTAGTGCAAAGATGAACTGTTGTTGAATATCTTTGGCCCGTAGTGCAAAGATGGTTTGTTGATGAATATCTTTGGCCCGTAGTGCAAAGATGGTTTGTTGATGAATATCTTTGGCCCGTAGTGCAAAGATGGATTTGTTAGTATGATTATAAACAGGAATTGTGATTTGGTATAACCATGATCTTTGATGTTTCAGGTAAAGACAGGTGATGAAAATATTCTTCGTCCTGGGTGCGAAGAAAAATTTATAGTCACAATTATGATTATGAGTTATTCATATGATTGTGGAAAGGAACTGTTGAGTGATGTTACATGGATAAAACATTGTTGATGGATTTTTAACATGGAGAAGATAATAGACTTTATAGTCTATTTGACTCTTCTAATGGATTGCTCGTTCCGCTGCAACTATGGTTGAAATTTTTATCATTTACCATATGTTCTAAATCTCTGATTTATTATTGATGAAGGCTATTGATAATTTAATTATCTTTAGTCATGATATTCTTTACTGAGCTAGTTGTGCTCACCCTTTTGCTTCACAATTCCTTTCAGGTAATAAGAGTGTAGCTGGGTCGAGCGAGGGTAACGGGGAAATAGAACGGTGGTCTCTAGCTGTGGATGTTCTCCCGAAGCAGTATAGAAAAGTTCATTTAGTAGTTATATTTGGTGAATCCAATAGGGTAAGGTGTACCCAACGTTGGAAGGGTGGTTTGCCACTATCATACAAGATGTCTAATGACATACAACCTCGTGTCATCATAAGACAGGGTTGTGCTCATCCACTTGCTGAGTATATCTATGGGTACTACCTATATAATCTTGGTGTTTGTTTGAAGTATAATTCTCAATTAGAGACAGTGGAGATAATGATAAGTCAAGAGACGACTCACCATTGGAAAGAATATGATAGTAATCTTCTCGTTTTTCTTTGGGGTCTATTGGGTCAACCAAGGATAATTCTGTGGCCATATGATATCTATCATAACCTAGATGCGTGGCCTCCCATGTACGAAGGTTTCCTTGAGCACTTCCCAAAGATTCTAATTTCTAAAACAGTTTTTGACTATACCTTTATGTAAGGTGTTATTGTGAGGTGATGTCCACGGTTGGAACATGAGTCACATTTGGTATATATTTGTATCCAAACTCACAGCATATGTGTTGTTGTATTTTGCACGACAATTGTTGTAATAAAGTTGTAGTTATTTTCTGTACCATGTATTTGACGACTCAGAATGGGTTGGGTGGAATGAACCTATTATGGGGTTGTTACATTTGGTATCAGAGCTATAAGTAAAGAGCCCCGAGCCTCTCGCTGGTGACTTCCTGTTGATGGGGGATGCACCGAAGCCAGACTCTCCGTAGGGGACGCCGTTCTGCGGTGGCAAACTGATAGGTATCAATGTAAGGTGCTGACATAGGTTGGTGTCCAGAGTTACATTTGGTATCAGAGCTTAGGGATATGGTCTCTGGTGGAGATCGGGGAATAGGACTAGGAGGGGAGAGATGAGTAAATCCTTCGCTAGTGTGTCCTGCCTAAGCTTATTGTTGGTCAGTCATAATATCGGGATATTATGTGATATGTTAATTTGTTAAATTAACCCTTGTTTTGAAGCTGTATTCTAGAATGATATTTGAAATACAGGAGATGAGCAATGGAGAAATCATGATGACAGGAAAGATGGAATCTGAAATGAAAGCAAGGTATTCTCAACTCTTTGAAATACCAGGTACGTAAATTTCGGGGACGAAATTTCATAAGGAGGGGAGATTGTAAGACCCCGAATTTTATGAAATAAAAGTATTCAATTTTTCTTATAATTACAATTTAGTAAATGGTTAAATTGATAAAAAAATTAAAGTTATGGGTGAAATATGAAAATTGTTCAAAATAAGCAAGTGGTTATAAAATAATCATTGTTGTCGGGGAATATTCGTTTGGTCGTGGAATACTATTACTGGTGGGAATCGATTAAGCGTACTCAACCTGCCGCACTGAAGATGTCTTGGGAGAAGTTCCAAGAGCTGTTGAATGACAAATACTTTCCCGAAAGTGTTTGTCACATGAAGAAGGTGGAGTTCATCAAATTGGAGCAGAATAATATGACCGTGTCGCAGTATGAGGCTAAATTTGCTGAGTTATCCCGGTTTGCGTCCCACTTGGTTGATAATGAAGAGCGAATGACGCGAATGTTTTTGCGAGGTTTGAAACCTGAGATACGTCAACATCTTTTTTCTCATAAACTGTGTTTGTATTCAGATGTTGTGAATAGGGCTCAGTTAGTGGAGCGCGATAACGAGTCAACGCAACCAAAAGAGAGCAGTCGGCAAAATGATAATACCAGTGAGAGCAGTCATCAAAGCGGTGACAACAAGCGTGGAGGAAATCAACAGTCCAGAAATAGTTACCACTTCGGTGGTAATCAGGGCCAAAACAATAAGAATGGTCATTTCAAGAAGATGAGATTCAGCAATGATGGAAAGACGTCAGCACCAGCACCCGTTGTTAAGGAAGGAGAACGACCACCTATCATATGTTTCAAATGCGGAGGGGAGGGGCACATCAGTCCAAACTGCACGATGCCGTCTAAAGCATGTTATAATTGTGGAAGAGAAGGTCATTTAGCTCGATTTTGTCGGTTACCAAAAATAAGTTTAGCCAAGATGGAGACACCAAAGGCCATCCCAGAAAATTCAAAACCGGTAGTGCAAGGGAGAGCGTTTGTTGTGACCTCCCAGAAAGCAAGGAACCCGAATGAGGTCATCACGGGTAACACTTGAACGTCTTGCTCGTATGTACATAAACGAGATTGTAAGACTGCATGGTATGCCAGTGTCTATAGTTTTTGACCGAGACCCAAGATTCACTTCACGATTTTGGGTTAGTTTACAAAAAGCTATGGGCACGGATTTACGATTTAGTTCAGCATATCATCCTCAGAAGGACGGACAATCAGAGAGGACTATTCAAACTCTTGAAGATCTGTTAAGACTCTGTGTCCTTGATTTTATGGGAAGTTGGGACAAATTCTTACCATTGGTGGAGTTTTTCTACAACAACAGTTATCAAACAAGTATTGGCATGGCTCCATTCGAAGCATTGTATGGAAGAAAATGTCGTTCTCCAGTATGCTGGGATGAGGTGGGTGAAGCAACGTTGTTGGGACCGGAGTTGGTACGTATGACTACAGAAAAGATTCAAACGATCCGACAACGTATTAAAACCTCACAAGATCGACAAAAGAGTTATGCTGATCTTCATCGAAAGGACGTGAAATTTGATATAGGAGATCATGTGTTCTTACGTGTTGCTCCATGGAAAGGAGTTACGAGATTTGGAAAGAGAGAAAAGCTCAATCCTCGATTCATCGGTCCATTTTTAATCCTCGATCGAGTAGGAACTGTGGCTTATAGACTCGCTTTACCGCCAAGTATGTCTCGTATTCATAACGTTTTTCACATATCCATGTTATGTAAATATATGGAAGACCCGAACCACACTATTGAGTTAGAACCAGACGAAATAGCAGAAGATTTGACGTATGAAGAAGTTCCTGTTCAAATCTTGGATAAGAAGGAACATATTCTACGCTTCAAGGTTATACCTCAAGTCAAAGTTTTGTGGAGAAATCACGATGTTGAGGAAATGACTTGGGAATTAGAATCTGAAATGAAATCAAGGTATCCTTACCTCTTCGACATACCAGGTACGTACCCTAATTTCGAGGGCGAAATTTCATAAGAAGGGGAGGTTGTAAGACCCCAACTTTTATAAATAAAGATGAATTTTCTATAAATATCATATTTGAATATTATGGAGTTAATTTGATATAATGTTATAGTTGTGGGTAATATTTATAAATTTTACAAAGTACACAAGTTGTTATATAATATTCGATTGGTCGGGAAATATTCGTTTTAACAGGGAATATTCGTACAACGGCACAATCATTGGTGGACCCCACAACGGAATTATTGTCGGATTGAGAAAACGATAAAAATATTTAATTAAAAATAACGACGGAAGTTTTACCATTGTTACTGTTGAACTACTCGGTAGTAAAAGTACAGTAATACGTGTGGTTGCATAGTAACACACGATATTGATTATTAATGCTTATGTGAGAAGTCACTCAGTTTGATTCAATTATTGTCAGTTAATAATATGAATTATTTAGCGATAATGAAGTTTTGTTTTATTCGTATTATTAACGTAATAAAACAGAAACATCTTTTTATATAAAACAAAATATTTTATTAAAGTTATTCTACAAATAGAATATATTATATTTTATTTAAAAGATTTTTCTTTAAATATGGACCGTCAGATTAAAGTAATCAATATGGACCGTTCATGGATTAGTTACTATACATTTCATTTTTCTATAAATAGCAGCTCATTCCTTCATTATTTCTTACGAATTCACTGAACTCTAGAGAGAGAAACTATAGAGAGAGAAAAGAAAAGTATTCTGCTACTTAACTACTTCCTTATTTCAGTTCTTCTTTAAAACGGTAAGGGGTGTTATTCTTTCTTATTCATGAAGAGAACTGTTGTTATTCCATTTCTTATTATTCTGTTGGAATAACCTGTATACGCGGTTTACCCTATACTTGGTGACATTCTTCTATTATTCTGTTGGAACATCCTGTCTGTATGTTTTACACCGGACCTGGTTCCGTCTTTATTATTATTCTGTTGGAATATCCTGTCTGTGCGTTTTACGCCGAACCTGGTTCTATTATTTATTATTTTGTTGGAATAACCTGTCTGTGCGGTCTATCGCATGTATGGTGATTTCTTTTATTATTCTATTTTTATTATACTTAGTTGGTTAAGTTTTAATTTCTATACTCCATGAAATTAGTGGAATATCCTTGATAATTGCGGTTCATCCAGTATCTTTTCATGAAAATATTCTTCTAAGCATTCTTGAATTTTACTCTGCAAAGCAGTATCATGTTGACAATTTGGACGTTGTTAATTCTTGGATAAATTAATTCTTGAACTTGTTTTATTGAATTCTTATATCATTGTCATCATCCTCATGTTTATAAAATGTTGAAAGTTATCTGTGGCCTGTAGTGCATAGATGGACTTGGTATGATTATGACCAGGGATTATTCGGTATAATCATGACCGTAATGTTACAAATGATGTGGTAAAAATCCTCATTGGCTCGTAGTGCATTGATGGACAGTTGTTGGCATGATCATGACCATTAATGAATACACGAATATCCTTGGCCGTAGTGCAGGGGTGATTCGATGATGTGGATTATTTTATTAAGCTGAGTCCCAGCGATAACAGTGTTGAAAAACTTTTTAAATCATAAAAGATAGTAGAGTTTATTTTCTACTTGACTCTTTTAATGGATTACTTGTTCCGCTGCAGTTAAACTTGATGTCTATTATATTTTATCAGTTTAACATTGTTGAAGGCTAATGATAATTTATTCTGTATTATCTTAGTCATAATATTTCTTACTGGGCTAGTTGAGCTCACCCTTTCTTTCACTGTTTTCTTCAGAAAATGAGAACGTAGCTGGGGCAAGTCGGGGAACGGAGTGATGGTCCGAATGATAGTATTAGTTAGTAGTCCTCACTATTCTATGTAATAGTGTGTTAATAAATGTAATGAGGACTCCTTTTGAGTATGAATACTCTCTAGTAGACAATATTTGTATTCAAACTCACAGTTTAAGTTTTGTCATATTGTACACGACAGTTGTATTATTAAGTTGTATTTGAATTCTGTACCAAGTATCTGACGATCCAAGATGAGTGATGTATACCTAATTTTGGGGACGTCACATTTGGAAACTGAAATCAGCCCCTAGCACATGTTAATGATGCTTTCAAAATGTAAAAAACGTTTTTATTAATAAAAATAAATAAAACTTCCAAAAATCAATTATTTCAGAGCTTCAGAACTTCAATAATTCATAATAAATAACTCTTTTGTCAGAAAAATTTGAACCACATGTCCTTTTTATAGAAAATTTCATTATCTACAACTTTGCAGAAGAAACTTTTTCCAAATTCCAAACAAAAATTGACCGAAATCCACAAACGGACGATTTTACAAGCTATAATCAAATTTCAGTCAAGAAATGGGGTCTACCGACACACAAAATATGTGTTAATCATTTAATACAATAAAAATACTCTTCCTCCTCATATACTCATATATCCCACATTCATTGTAAAAATATCATCATTATTATATTATAATAATATAATAAAATATTATTTTATCAGAAAAGATAAAATATCGATTTTCAACAATTGTCACTTTAAAAAAAAATTCTCCATCTATATCCACATAAAATAAATATTTTCTTCATCATATAAATCAATAATTAATTATTCACAAATAATATTACAGAATCATAGTACTGACAACCAGACAATTCCCAGGAAAGAGGGGGCTTTCCAATAAGAATTTCTCCTTACTGGCGCCCAATTAGGTGACCAAACCTCTCCTTAGACAGAATTTTCTAGACATTTTCAATAATGTTATCTAATAATATTATTCAGATAATATAAATTATTGCTCCGATAATGGAAAATACTGTGTAGTGATAATTATTGAAACAACAATAATATAAAATATCAACGCAGCAATTATTGAATCAAAAAAATAAAATACTGAATAATAATTACTGTAACAATTATTGAGTAGTGCCTTCTTACGTAAGAATCAATAATTGGTGCAATACCGTGTGCTACTGTGCAACAACGCGTATTATTGTGCTTTAACCACCGGGTATTCCAATAGTATTAACGGTAACAACTACGCCGTTATTTATAAACAACTTACACTTGTCGTTTTCTTCATCCAATCACTTTCCGTTATGGGGCCCACAAAAGACTGCGCCGTCGTACGATATTCCCCGACAGGAAGAATATTTCACGACCAAACTAATATTCCCCGACAACAATGAATATTTTATAACCACTTGCTTATTTAAAATATTTGCGCATTTTACTCATAACTAACCTCATTAATCAATTCAACCCTTACTATTTCAAAATAATAAATAGAGGAAATTAAATTTTATTTATTAATAATTTGGGGTCTTACACTATCTTTTAGCGATACTCTTGTTAAATTTAATTTGTTCGTTTGTTTCCTTATTTCGAATTCTGTCATTATTTCACAAAATTATTTCCTATGAAATAAATATATTAGTTTCATTTTGGAGTTGATACATATGACTCGTATTTGTATTCTTTGAATTAGGATATCATGTTTAGTATTTATTTTTTTTAATTGTAGAGCGGTACATGTTGCTACATTCTTTTTGAGAACTTGTGACTATAATTTGATTTGGATCAACATGTACATATAGAACCCTTTTGTTGGTATTATGTCGCATATGTTGTGATGTGATATTTTTGTTTGAATATATCGTAGGGTATACCTGAGCTATAATCACCTGTGGGGGTACCACAGACATGTCGTCTTGGCACGAGAGGCATGACACTTTTTGTTGCGGTGTGATTAGTCCACGGCCTCTCCGTTTGGGCCCCGGAGGAAGTGGGTCATTTGGTGTTTTGTTGTGGGAGGCGTATGGGTTAACCCTAATTTTCTGTTCTGCGAATTTGTGATGTTGTGCCAAACACACTTATCCGATTTATATACATTTGGATTCGCGATCCAATATGTGAGTGTCTGTGTGACATTATTTTAATTATCTGTGTGGCATCATTTGATTTGCCTATGTGTCATTATTTTGATTGCCTGTGTGGGATCATTTGATTTGTCTGTGTGGCATTATTTTGATTGCCTGTGTAGCATCATTTGACTTGCCTGTGTGGCATTGTTTTGACTTGCCTGTATGACAATATATATTTCTGAGTTCATTCTGTATGAAATAATACTCAACCATTTGATTCAGCCTATTATTTGATTGTATTAGTTTTGTTTGTTTCTGTTCAGTTCAATTCATTGAGTTAATTACTTCAGTTCGTTATTTTTTTATTCTTCTTTTGGTTTTGTCAATTCTGTTGATTCATATATATTCCATTCAGATCTTTGGAGATTATATTTTCGTCAGTATTTACACTTGAGGCTTTGTTCAGTATTTTGTCTTAGTTGTTTTCGTATATAAGTTGTATATCTTTTGTATATCTGTATCCGTACTGGGCAATTGACTCATGCTGTGTTTTTATTCCGGCAGGTTTGCAGGGATGATTCAGGGCTAGTGTTATGAGAGTATTGCTCTTGACCATCTAGGTTGTTTCGATTTTAAGTTTTAATTATTTTGACTCTGTTTGAAAAATTGTATTTAGTACTTTATTAATAGATCACCACTATTAATATTTTGAAGTTATTAGTGTTCTGTTCACTTATTTTGAGGTTTGATGTGGTTTGCACGTGACCTCCCTTTCTTTTTTGGGAAGGGGGTGTTACATATATAATTTGTGATTTTTGGAAAGAAAATTTAATTAAAAAAATTACTCTATCCGTTTTTTCGTCTTGGTGCGACCTATTTAGAGATTGAAATTAACTACCTTTCAAATGATTGCTCAAGGTCTCTTTTAATTTCTTCTATATCATTGAAACTATTTCTCAATGTCTGTAAACATGGCCACCAACCATTATTCCATTTATTATTCAAACACTATAATATTTGGTAGAGGTGCAGGATTGAGCCATGTAGCCATTGAGCCAAATGGGTTTGACTTGGATTTTTTTCCCTCGATGGCTTTGACTTAATTAATTAAATTTTGTTTGTGTTATTAATTTCTTAGTTTAGCTTGCCAAATTAACGGTTTTGGTATGGCATTCATCTTTTTAGAAAGAAAACCATTAAGTAGGACCAAGGTTGATATATATATAGACTTGACAAAATATTATTTTTATTTGCGGGTGCGTCCATGTATTAAGAAAAGTATTTTTCATGATTTTCGTATCAATATTTATCTATAACAAGTCATAAGTCAATTCGCAAATGAATTGAATGCGTAAATGATTTTTTAATTTGGTTTAGTATCGAGTTATCAGTAAAAATAAACTAAATTGGGTTTGACCATAAGTTTTCGTACGTAAATATACAATCAAGTTAATTTCGTTGGTACGAGTCATAGTCTAATTTAAATTGTAAAATCGAAAAGTTACGATCCTTCATCTTTCACTAAATGTCATCTACAGATTTATATACATTCTAGTCTCTTGAAATCCTCCACCCTAATTGTCAAAGTCCTAATATATGCAAGTATACATGTAGAAAGATGTAATCATGTCTATTATATATATATATATAGAGAGAGAGAGAGAGAGAATAAAATAGAGAAGTGCAAGTAAAAGAAGATCCGAACATGTAGAAAATAATTAAAAGAGTGGAAGTGTTGAAAACCAGGTGATTTGAAGTCATCAACCATTTGATGATAATAATGCATTGGTGTGAGTCGTTGATGCACCGGATCTCTTCTCCACGGCATGTATATCTTCTCCGTAAAAATTGATTCCCCTTAGTTTTGAAAATAAGTTTTATCATAATTTTTTTTATCTCTCAATAAAAGACTTCCTTCACTATATATTCTTTAGAAATTAATTATTTTTTAATTAATAAATCAATTACTAATTATTTTATAAACTTATCCGTGCTTTACATGTGTAGTTTAAAAACAATATTTTTGATCATTTTATATATTTTACTTCTTTTGTATCAAGTCCGGAGGACCCGAAGTTCCCACTCCCCTTGAACCAAATCCGCCACATATATATTACTCTCAATTATTAAAATTAATTTTTATGTGCCATACTTCTTTTGTTTATCTCTCAATTATTAAAATTAATTTATATGTGTTGTTGTGGGGCTTGGACATGTAGAGCACAATGTATTGGCTAGAGGTCCGAGCCGAAGCCATGGAACCATCATGCGGAATCAAGCCGAATGGTTTGACTTTTATATAACTTAATTGTATTTCCCCCCTTGTACACAAGTGGGCTTTGACTTAACTAAGTTGATTTTTCTTTTGGGAAAAGTATATTAGTTAATTAGTTTAGTTTGACAAACAGTTTAGGTACACCAAATCACGATCAGTCCTGCCGGACTAAGTCTATTTTATTTTTTGAGAATAAGTTCCTTCATTTTTAATTAGTCGTGTCAAGTCTTATGTAAATAAAATGTATCTACATTATTATTTTCGATTGTATTTTATGTATATATAGTTATATATTTTGTACGTTTACTATAATTGTATGATTCAGTGGTGGAACTATAATATTTTTAGAGAGAGGTCAAAATACATCAGTAAAAAAAATTAGTTATTGACGCTTGGAGTGTTTCTTTTAAATTCATTTTGTCCAATTATAATATTTCACAACATCCTATTTCAACCTTGTACTATGATCATAAAGTACACGAAAGACTATTCGTAATATTTTTCTTGTCATGAATTATTGAGCTCAGGTTTTTCTTTTCTCACCGAAGATGGCAGAATTAAAGGGAGAATAGATCCTCTGTTCCATTTTACCACTGTATGTGTGTATATATATATATATACCACGTTGACTTGTATAGAGATGCACGACTTGCAAAAAAAATTTAATATAGTTTCACCTCTTATTAAGGTTATTGTTATATGTAAGACTGTACAAATGAGGAAACAGTTCGGACTCGATTCGTACTCGCTCGACTAAAAGTTCGATTCGAGTTTGATTCGAAATATAAATGTGTCAAACATAAACAAATTTTAAAGTTCGATAAATTACTAGAATCTTCTCAAATTGCAAGTTTTTATTGATACTCGGATCATATTCGTTCAAAAAATTCAAATTGTTCGGGCTCGATTTGAGATTGGGCTCGACTCTATAACTAAATGAGCCTTAATAAAATCTTATTTCATACTCGATAAATTTTATAAATCAAATATAAGCAACTTAATACTTAACTCGACTCAATTTATTTACACCTCAATTATATGAAGTACTACTTAGTAGTCTCCTATAATTTGTGCATACCGCCTTCTATTTAAATAAACGTTACTCCATGTATTTTCTGTGACACCCCCAAAATAGGTATACATCACCTATTCTGAGTCACCAAATACATGGTACAAATTTCAAATACAATTTAATTATACAACAGTTGTGTAAAATACGACTAAACATATGATGTGAGTTTTAATACAAATATTGTCAGATAGACAATATACAAACTCAATGAGGTCCTCATTATATTTATTATCACACTATTACATAGAATAGTGAGGACTACTAATGCTATCATCTGGTCCATCACTCCGTTTTCCAACTCGTCCCAGCCATATTCTCATTTTTTGAATAGAACAGTGAAAGAAAGGGTGAGCTCAATTAACCCAGTAAGAAATATTATGACTAAGATAATGCAAAATAAATTATCATTAGCCTTAAATAGTGTTAAACTGATATAATATAACAAACATCAAGTTTAACTGCAGCGGAACAAGCAACCCATTAAAAGAGTCAAGTAGAGAATAAAATCTACTATCTTCTATGATTTAAAAGGTTTTTCATGACTTTTATCGCTGGGACTCAGCTTAATAAATAATCCACATCATCGAATCACCCCTGCACTACGGCCAAGGATATTCTTTAGTATCACGACCACAATTATCCATGCACTACGGGCCAAGAATATTTGTGTATTCATTAATGGTCATGATCATGCCAACAACTGTCCATCAATGCACTACGGGCCAATGAGGATTTTTACCACATCATTTGTAACATTAAGGTCATGATTATACCGAATAATTCCTATTCATAAGCATACCAAGTCCATCTATGCACTACAGGCCACATATGACTTTCAACAAATATAAACATGAGAATGATGGCAATGATGTACGAATTCAATAAAATAAGTTCAAGAATTAATTTATCTAGGAATTAATAGCATCCAAATTGTCAACATGATACTTCTTTGTAGAGTAAAATTCAAGAATGCTCAGAAGAATATTTTCATGAAAAGATACTGGATGAAGCGCAAATATCAAGGATATTCCACTAATTTCATGGAGTATAGAAGTCAAAACTTTAACCAACTGAGTATAATAAAGAATGAAATAACAAAAGAAATTACCATGCATGCGGTACTTCGTACAGACAGGTTATTCCAACAGAATAATAATAACGGAACCAGGTCAGGTGAAATTCGCACCGACAGGATGTTCCAATAGAATAATAAAGAATGGAATAACAACAGAAATCACCATGCATGCGGTACTTCGTATAGACAGGTTATTCCAACAGAATACTAAATAATGGAACCAGGTCGGGCGTAATACGCACCGACAGGATGTTCCAACAGAATAATAAAGACGGAACCAGGTCCGGCGTAAAACGCACAGACAGAATATTCCAACAGAATAATGAATAATGGAACCAGGTCCGGCGTAAAACGCACAGACAGGATATTCCAACAGAATAATAATAAAGACGGAACCAGGTCCAGCGTAAAACGCACAGACAGGATATTATAACAGAATAATAATAAAGACGGAATAATAGAAGAATGTCACCAAGTATAGGGTAGTCCGCGTATGCTGGTTATTCCAACAGAATAATAAAGAATGGAATAACAGAAGTTCACTTCATGAATAAGAAAGAAAGAATACCCTTTATAGGTACAACAAATAATATCCTTCACCGTAAAAGAAACTTGATATCGGAGTAGTGAAGTAGCAGAATACTTTTTTTTTCTTTCTCTCTATAGTTTCTCTCTCTAGAGTTTCAGTGAATTCGTAAGAAAATAATGAAGGAATGAGCTTCTATTTATAGAAAAATGGACTACATAGTAACTAACTCATGAACAGTCTAGATTTATTTACTTTAATCTGACGGTCCATATTTAAAGCAAAATCTTTTAAATAAAATATAATATATTCTATTTATAATCTAATAAAACGAATAACTTTATAAAAGATTTTACTATGTAAACACTATGCAGGCACTATGCAAATACTATGCATAATAAAATATAATATATTCTAATTATTGTCTAATAAAACAGATAACTTTATAAAAATATTCTGTTTTATATAAAAAGATTTTATTATTAGCCTAATAAAACGAATAACTTTATAAAAGTATTTTGTTTTATATAAAAAGCTTTTCTGTTTAATTATATTAATAATACCAATAAAATAAAACTGAGTGACTTATCACGTAAGCCTTAATAATCAATACCGTATGCTACTATGCAACCACACATATTACTGTACTTTTACTACCGAGTAGTTCAACAGTATTAATGGTAAAACTTCCGCCGTTATTTTCAATAAAAATATTTTTGTCGTTTTCTCAATTCGACAATAATTCCGCTGTGGGGTCCACTAATAATTGCGCCGTTGTACGAATATTCCCGGCTAAAATGAATATTCCCCGACCAATCGAATATAATACAACAACTTGCATACTTTGTAAAATTTATAAATACTACCCACAACTATAACATTATATCAAATCCACACCATAATATTTAAAAAAATATTTTGAGAAATTTAAATCTTTATTCATAAAATATGGGGTCTCACAATCTCCCCTCCTTATGAAATTTCGCCCTCGAAATTTACGTACGTACCTGGTATGCCGAACAGATGAGGACACTTCGTCAGATTCTAACTCTTGAAGTATAACCTTTGAGTGTTGAATACATTTCAGGATTTTAACAGGTACATCTTCATACGTTAAATCATCCGTTATTTCGTCTGGTTCTAACTCAATAATGTGGTTCGGGTCTTCCACATATTTACGTAACATCAATACGTTAAAAATGTTATGAACACGTGACATACTTGGCGGTAAAACGAGTCTATAAGTCACAGTTCCTACTCAATCGAGGATTTCAAATGGGCCAATTAAATCGAGGGTTGAGATTTCAGCAATTCTTGCTATTTAAAATAACGTCATCTTGAACCTTCTTCTTTATGTTCATCAGCTTCGGGTGCGTAGCTTGAGCGGATTTAACTTTATCGATTAAAGTCGATTCTACTCGTATATTCGTTATCTTCACGTGGGTCCCTAGAGTCTTTAACTCTATCTTCATCACTTATAAGTTATACGAAATGAGTCTTCGTGTTAACAACATCGCACTCGTAAACGCATACGATCTTCTACTCAACGCGTCTGCTACCACATTCATTTTTTTCACGATGATATTGAATGGTACGATCATAATCTTCAACAGCTCGAGCCAACGTCTTTGGATCATGATACGTTCGCTTTAGTTGAAGAAATATTTAAGGGTTTAAGAAATGGGTTTTGTACTGGGGTCAATATAAAATTCGATTTCACGCTCTGGGGTAGGCTAAGAAGTCTTCAACAATACGTCAGGAAATTTATTAACAATAGAAATATCATTCAAAGCTGTGACCCTCATCAAAGACTTGGATAGTACGTCACATTGATACCTATCAACTTGCCATCGTTATTCACGACGTCGCCTACAGAAAGTCTGGCTTTGGTGCATTCCACACAAGGAAGTCACCAGATAAAGGCTCAGGGTTTTTTACTTATGGCTTGATATGACAATGATTGACTTTAGTGGTTTGGTTGGTTGAATTCGTATAACAGGTTGGTTAGGAGTATGAAAGCTAACAACCTTACAAAAAGCATGATGAGTAGTTAACCAATCGATTCCTAAAATCACATCAAAGGCAAGTATTTTTAAAGAGATACGATCGACAGGTAACGTGAAAGTGTTTATTTGAACAAGATTTATAAATAGTAGAGGTAACGAAGGTTTCTCCCAACTGAGTTTAAACAGATATATCAAAGTCTAACTTCTCCAGAGTTAAGTTTAAACATTGAACACAACTAGGTGAAATAAAAGAGTGAGTAGAACCGGTATCTAACACGGTATAGACTTCAAAAGAGTTTATGACTAACATACCCTTGATAATTTTATTTAGGTTCCTCGTCACGAAAAAAAAACGCTCTCTCTTAAACTTCCGGCTTTGACTTTTCTGGGACGGCCTTTGGTGCCTCCATCTTAGTTGAACTTATCTTCGGTGAACGACAAAATCGGGCTAAGTGACCTTCTCTTCCATAATTATAACATGCTTTGGACGACATCGCGCAGTTTAGACTGATGTGTCCCTCCCCTCCGCATTTGAAGCATATGATAGGTGGTCATTCTCCTTCCTTAACAACGGGTGCTGGTGCTGACGTCTTTCCATCATTGTTGAATCTCCTCTTCTTGAAATGTCCATTCTTATTGTTTTGACCATGATTACCACCGAAGTGGTTACCATTTCTGGCATGTTGATTCCCTCCACGTTTATTGTCACCGCTCTGATGACTGTTATCACCTGTATTATCATTTGTCGGCTGCTCTCTTTTGGTTGCGTTGACTCGTTATCGCGCTCCACTAACTGGGCCCTATTTACAATATCTGAATACAAACACAGTTTATGAGAAATAAGATATTGACGTATATCTGGCTTCAAACCTCTTAAAAACATCCGCGTCATTCTCTCTTCATTATCAATCAAGTGGGATGCAAATCGGGACAACTCGACAAACTTGGCTTCGTACTGCGACACGGTCATGTTGTTTTATTCCAACTTGATAAATTCCACCTCCTTCATGTGACGAATGCTTTCGGGAAAGTACTTGTCATTGAACAGCTCTTGGAACTTCTCCCAAGACATCATGAGTGCGTCAGGCTGGGTACGTTTTACAGATTTCCACCAGTGATCTGCTTCTTCACGCAACATAAAGGTGGCAAAGGGAACCTTTTGCTCCTCGAAACATCGCAAGACATCAAATATCTTGGTGATCTGCTTTAATCACGTCTCCGCCTTAAGTGGTTCTGGCTTTCCCAAAAACTCCGGTGGTCCCAGCTCTTTGAATTGCTTAGCGGTGACCAACCGTGGGTTGCCATTGTTTCCTCCTGCATTATGAACAGGAGCCGCCTTCGCCTGATGTTGCATGAATTCTAAAAAACTCCTAAACGTACCGCCGTTCGTCTATTGATCAGTGTTGTTGTTTACATGATGATTATTGTCTTCCTGTTGCACATTGTCCTGATTATTGATCTGTGGAGACTCAACAGTCTCCTATGCTCCATTGCTTATCTCAACATTTTTAGATGTCATTTTCAAATACTGCAACAAAATAAGGGTTAATTAACATATCACATATTATCCCTATACTCTGACCGACTAATTAAATACCAAATAAACTTAGGTAGGTCATACTAGCGAATGAATTTCTCGTCTCTCCCCTCCTAGTTCTGGTCTCACATCTCAGTCAGGGTTCATATCCCTAAGCTTTGATACCAACTGTGACGCCCCCAAAATAATTATACATCACATATTCTGAGTCGCCAAATACATGGTACAAAATTCAAATACAACTTAATTATACAACAGTCGTGTAAAATACGACTAAATATATGCTGTGAGTTTTAATACAAATATTGTCAGATAGACAATATACAAACTCAATGAGGTCCACATTATATTTATTATCACGCTATAACATAGAATAGTGAGGACTACTAATGCTATCATCTGGTCCATCACTCCGTTTCTCGACTCGTCCTATCCATATTCTCATTTCTTGAATAGAACAGTGAAAGAAAGGGTGAGCTCAACTAGCCTAGTAAGAACTATTATGACTAAGATAATGCAAAATAAATTATCATTAGCCTTAAACAGTGTTAAACTGATACAATATAACAAACATCAAGTTTAACTGCAGCGGAACAAGCAACCCATTAAAAGAGTCAAGTAGAGAATAAAATCTACTATCTTCTATGATTTAAAAGGTTTTTCATGACTTTTATCGCTGGGACTCAGCTTAATAAATAATCCACATCATCGAATCACCCCTGCACTACGGCCAAGGATATTCTTTAGTATCACGACCACAATTATCCATGCACTACATGCCAAGAATATTTGTGTATTCATTAATGGTCATGATCATGCCAACAACTGTCCATCAATGCACTACGGGCCAATGAGGACTTTTACCACATCATTTGTAACATTAAAGTCATGATTATACCGAATAATCCCTATTCATAATCATACCAAGTCCATCTATGCACTACAGGCCACATATGACTTTCAACAAATGTAAACATGAGAATGATGACAATGATGTAAGAATTCAATAAAACAAGTTCAAGAATTAATTTATCTAGGAACTAATAACGTCCAAATTGTCAACATGATACTTCTTTGTAGAGTAAAATTCAAGAATGCTCAGAAGAATATTTCCATTAAAAAATACTGGATGAAGCGCAAATATCAAGGATATTCCACTAATTTCATGGAGTATAGAAGTCAAAACTTTAACCAACTGAGTATAATAAAGAATGGAATAACAAAAGAAATTACCATGCATGCGGTACTTCGCATAGACAGGTTATTCCAACAGAATAATAATAACGGAACCAGGTCAGGCGAAATTCGCACCGACAGGATGTTCCAACAGAATAATAAATAATGAAATAACAACAGAAATCACCATGCATGCGGTACTTCGCATAGACAGGTTATTCCAACAGAATACTAAATAACGGAACCAGGTCAGGCGTAATACGCACCGACAGGATGTTCCAACAGAATAATAAAGACGGAACCAGGTCTGACGTAAAACGCACAGACAGGATATTCCAACAGAATAATGAATAATGGAACCAGGTCCGACGTAAAACGCCCAGACAGGATATTCTAACAGAATAATAATAAAGACATAACCAAGTCCAGCATAAAATGCACAGAAAGGATATTCCAACAGAATAATAATAAAGATGGAATAATAGAAGAATGTCACTAAGTATAGGGTAGTCCGCGTATACTGGTTATTCCAGCAGAATAATAAAGAATGGAATAACAGAAGTTCACTTCATGAATAAGAAAGAAAGAATACCCTTTATAGGTACAACAAATAATATCCCTTACCGTAAAAGAAACTTGATATCGGAGTAGTAAAGTAGCAGAATACTTTTTTTCTTTCTCTCTACAGTTTCTCTCTCTAGAGTTTCAGTGAATTCGTAAGAAAATAATGAAGGAATGAGCTTCTATTTATAGAAAAATGGACTACATAGTAACTAACTCATGAACGGTCTAGATTGATTTACTTTAATCTGACGGTCCATATTTAAAGCAAAATCTTTTAAATAAAATATAATATATTCTATTTATAATCTAATAAAACGAATAACTTTATAAAAGATTTTACTATGCAAACACTATGCAGGCACTATGCAAACTAAACCTGGCAAACGGGCGGGCCTGGCCAAAAAGGCCCGGGTTTTGGTGGGCTGGAAATGGTCAGCCCGTGGCGGGCTGGCCCGGCCCGGCCCGCGGGCTTCGGCCTTTAATTTTTTATTTTTTTTTGCAAACTCACTACACCAATTAATTAAAATTTTAATAGTATTATTAATTAATTACCTACATTAACTTCCCGAAAGAAATTATAATACCCAAAAGAAATTAAATCATATAGATAGATCCATTTTTGTTGCAGGGTCTGTCTGGTCTATTAATGCATTAGTTACATACAACAGCAATATTGTTGCAAGAGATTCATTCAGTGAACTCTGAAAATGTTGTACGTAAATACTTTGTGTATAATATACTCTAGGAAAAAAGCATACATATTATAGATATATGAATGCTTAATTATCAAGATCAGAGAGAAACAGGAGAGAGGTTTTGGGTGGGGGTAGTATTATTAATTAATTATCTATATTTTGGGTATTATAACTACATATCTCAATTAATTAAAATTTTAATAGTATTATAAATTAGTATTATTAATTAATTACCTACATTAACTACATATCTTAATTATAATTTTCAATTATAGTTAAAATATATCGAAGATTGTATTAAAAACAAATAGTTGTTGTAGCTCATTTGGTTTGAACTCTTATTTATTTACTTACAAGTCTTGTGTTCAAGGTCACAACCTATAAGTGGTAACACTTTATTTTATTTTTTTAAAAAATTAATGGTTGGCGGGCGGGCTGGGCCAAAAACGGGCCGGGACAAAGCGGCCCGATTTTTCATGGGATTAAAAACGGCGGCCCAAAGCCCGGGTTTTGGCTGGCGGGCCGGCCCGGTCCGCAGGCTTTGGGCCCGTTTGCCAGGTTTAATGCAAATACTATGCATAATAAAATATAATATATTCTAATTATTGTCTAATAAAACATATAACTTTATAAAAATATTTTATTTTATACAAAAAGATTTTACTATTAGCCTAATAAAACGAATAACTTTATAAAAGTATTATGTTTTATATAAAAAGCTTTTCTGTTTTATTACATTAATAATACCAATAAAACAAAACTGAGTGACTTATCACGTAAGCCTTAATAATCAATACCGTATGCTACTATGCAAACACACGTATTACTGTACTTTTACTACCGAGTAGTTCAACAGTATTAATGGTTAAACTTCCGCCGTTTTTTTTAATAAAAATATTTTTGTCGTTTTCTCAATCCGACAATAATTTCGCTGTGGGGTCCACCAATGATTGCGCAGTTGTACGAATATTCCCTGTTAAAACGAATATTCCCCGACCAATCGAATATAATTCAACAACTTGCATACTTTATAAAATTTATAAATATTACCCACAACTATAACATTATATCAAATCCACACCATAATATTCAAAAAAATATTTCGAGAAATTTAAATCTTTATTCATAAAATCTGGGGTCTCACATTTTCCACTAGGAGAATATATAGTACTTCCCCCACCCATAAAAATTAGATAAAAGCACTAACGCCATAAAATAATTTCTTAATGATCGAGTAATGAATGAGAAAAAAATTAACGTAAAAATTAGTGAGTAATGTTACAGACACAAACTATTTTACAAACATTTTACAAACTGCTGATATGATATACTCCACCTCAGCGTATTGATCAACAAATTATTTTAATGTAGTCTTCGGTCCCACACAATATGCTGATATGGAGTATGCCACATCAGCAGTTTATAAAATATTTATAAAATAGTTTGTGTCTCTAGCATTATTCAAAATTAATTGCATCGTATATACAGATTTATTTATTTTTTATTTATATTTATACGTACCATACATATAGAAAAACGAAATACTCCTTCGGATTAGGATAAAAAATCATATTTCTTTGTATTCAGTTTAGAGTAATGCTACAGACACAAACTATTTTATAAATATTTTACAAATTGCTGATATGACATATTTCACCTCAGCGTATTGATCAACAAATTGTTTCAATGTAATCTTCGGTCCCACACAATATGCTGAGGTGGAGTATGTCACATCAACAATTTATAAAATATTTATAAAATAATTTGTATCTCTAACATTATTCATCAGTTTAAGTTACAAATACTAAACTTAATTTACATATATACTACATATTTTTTTTGATAATTATTTATCAATATAACCCACGGTAATACCCACTAACTCTGTAACACCCCCTTCCCGAAAAGGAAAGGGAGGTCACGTGCAAAACACAACGAAAATCTCAAAATTAGTAAACAGAGCACTAACAACTTCAAAATATTAATAATGATATCCATCAATGAAATACTAATCACAATTCTCCAACAAGAGTCAAAATAATCAAAACTAAAAAAATTGAATCAACCTAGATGGTCAAAGACAATTGTAAGACCCCAACTTATTAATGATTAAAATCAAATTTCTTCTAATTATTATTGTGAATAATAAAGTGTTAATTTGATATAATATTTTGGTTATGGATGAAATGTGCAAATTTTGTAAAATAAACAAGTGGTTATAAAATATTCATTGTTGTCGGGGAATATTCGTTTGGTCGTGGAATATTATTTCTGTCGGGAAATATTCGTACGACGGCGCAGCCATTTGTGGGTCCCATAACAGAATAACTGTCAGATTAAGAAAACGACAAAATTAAGTTTTTATAAATAACGGCATAGTTGTTACCGTTAACACTGTTGGAATACCCAGTGGTTAAAAAATAGTAATACACGTGGTTGTAGAGTAGCACACCATTTTGTACAGTATTTTTGAATTATTGATCCTTACGTAAGAAGACACTACTCAATAATTGTTATAGTAGTTACTGTTTAATATTTTATTTTATTAATTCAATAATTGCTGCATTGATATTTTATATTATTGTTGTTTCAATAATTGTTACTGCACAGTATTTTCCATTATTAGATCAATAATTCATATTATATGAATAATATTATTAGATAGCATTATTGGTAATGTCTAGAAAGTTCTGTCTAAGGAGAGGTTTGGTCACCTAATTGCGCGCCAGTAAAGAGAAATTCTTATTGGAAAACCCTCTCTTTCCTGGGAACGGCATGGTTGTCATATGTAAGACCCCGAATTTTATGAAATAAAAGTATTCAATTTTTCTTATAATTACTATTCAGTAAATGGTTAAATTGATAAAAGTTTAAAGTTATGGGTGAAATATGAATTTTTTTTTCAAAATAAGCAAGTGGTTATAAAATAATCATTGTTGTCGGGAAATATTCGTTTGGTCGTGGAATATTCTTTCTGTCGGAGAATATTCGTACGACGGCGCAGCTATTTGTGGGCCCCATAACGAATAACTGTCGGGTGAAGAAAACGACAAATTTGAGTTTTTACAAATAACGGCGTAGTTGTTACCGTTAACACTGTTAGAATACCCGTTGGTTAAAATACAGTAATACGCGTTATTACACAGTAGCACACGGTATTGCACAGTATTTTTAAAATTATTGATTCTTACGTAAGAAGGCACTACTCAATAATTGTTACAGTAATTACTGTTCAATATTTTACTTTATTGATTCAATAATTGCTGCGTTGATATTTTATATTATTTTTGTTTCAATAATTGTTGCTGCACAGTATTTTCTATTATCAGATCAATAATTCATATTATTTGAATAATATTATTAGATAACATTATTGGCAATGTCTAGAAAGTTCTGTCTAAGGAGAGGTTTGGTCATCTAATTGCGCGCCAGTAAGGAGAAATCCTTATTGGAAAGCCCCCTCTTTCCTGGGAACGGCCTGGTTGTCATAAATGTGATTCTGTAATATTATTTGTGAATAATTAATTATTGATTCATATGATAAGAAAATATTTATTTTATGTGGATATAAATGAGGGATATATTTTTGTGGTTAAAAAATGAAGGAGTTAATGTTGAGATTTTTATCCATATTTTTGTCGGAATGGAGGTATTAAAAATCAGGGTTTTTGAGATATTTTGCGGGGGTTATAATTTTTAATCCGACCGTTGGATCGTGGTAATTTTTAGATATGTTATACATATATAAGTTGAGTATATGCCCACAAATTTTGAACCGTTAAAAATGAACGTATGATTTGTTATGAATTTTACGAGATGACTGGTTCAGAAATTGTTGAATTTTTGGAGTTTATCATTTTGGTAGAAAATTCTAGAATTGGTGGACCCCACTTGTGGTTGGTGAAGAAATGTGCTGAATTATATTTTAAATGTGGTGGGTGGGAATAGTAGCAGGTAAAGCCATCAGGTTGCAGGTCAAACCTACCAAAATTTTCCTATAAATAGAGGGCTAAGTTAGAATTGAAAATCACACCAGAAATATAAGTTTTCCCTCTTTCTCTCTCTAGATTATTGAGTGCATTTTGTGAGTATTTAGATACTCTGTGAGTTTTTATTCATCAGTGCAAGTTTCCTTCAGCCTTATACCGATCACAAGTACTGCTCTTTTGAGGTAAGGGATAGTAAGGGATATTAAGGGATTTTAAGGGTTGTTATGATTTTCAGTTTCGTAATTTTTCTGATCTTCAAAAATTCTGGAAAAATTTGAAATGATATTTTGATGAGTTTTCTTGATTGTGTCCAAAAATGGTGATTTTTGGATGTATAGATTGAGAGTTATGAATTTTATGAGAAAAGACTATTTTAAAAGTAACAGCTTATAATTCCTTGTGGTTAACTCCAAAATTGATGAAATTTTTATTGGGAGTACATGTATATGATAGAAGTATACTCTGTAAATTTCAGAATTTTTAGACAAAAGTACAATTTTTGATAAATGTCTAAATATTCGGCTATTTTGGCCATATGAAAAATAGTAAATGACTTTTAAAAATTCTGAGAAAAATATATGTTCACTATGGGACTATATTATGCTAAATCCCAGAAAAGAAATATTTTTGGAACTGATTTGGTATTTTTCATGAAAATGGTCTAGTTATGAGTAAATGAATTAAATATGTTTTGTGAAGAAAGAAAATTGGAAAATAGGATTTTATGGCTTGAGAATCCTATATGAGGTATATGCAGATTTTTGATGAGGGTTTTGGTTATTGATGATGAAATTGTAAGAGTTGGCATTTTATGATGATTAAATGCATTAATTAGTAAAGTGTAAACAATTAAAATAAATTGTTTATAAATTTAAGTAATGTTATTCTTTCAATATCATTATACCGAAATATTGGTATGAATTTTATTGTAGAATTTCTATCTTTTGTGTCGGGGTTACTATTCATGAGTTACGAATATTACTCTTGAGATTAAAACTATATGTTGATCATATTATATAACATTTTTATAACCCTGATGTTGAAATTCTCTTTCACTGGAGTGTAAAGATGGGTAGATTATTGGTATGATCATGACTAAAGTTCTCTTTGGCCTGTAGTGCAAAGTTGAATTGTGACTGGTATGATCATGACCATTGAATTTATAATTGAATATCTTAAGCTTAAGTGCAAAGGTGAATTGATCAACATGGTTATAATTATTGTTTATATAAATTCTGAAATGATTATATATTTCTTTGAGATATGAATATATTTGGCCTGTAGTGCAAATATGAATTGTTGATGAATATCTTTGGCATGTAGTGCAAAGATGGCCTGTTGATGAATATCTTTGGCCTGTAGTGCAAAGATGAACTGTTGTTGAATATCTTTGGCCCGTAGTGCAAAGATGAATTATTGATGAATATCTTTGGCCCGTAGTGCAAAGATGACATGTTGTTGAATATCTTTGGCCAGTAGTGCAAAGATGAACATATGTTGAGATGAACATGACCAACTGGTGATACAAATGAATATCTTTGGCCGTAGTGCAAAGATGAAGTTATTAGTATGATTATGAACAGGAACTGTGATTTGGTGTAACCATGATCTTTGATGTTTCAGGTAAAGATAGGTGATGAAAATTATATTCGTTCTGGATGAGAAGAGGAATTTAGAACTACAGTTATGATTATGAGTTATTCATATGATTGTGGACCAGAATGGTTGATTGATGTTACAGGGATAAAACATTGTTGGTGAATTTTTTAACATGGAGGAGATAATAGACTTTATGGTCTATTTGACTCTTCTAATGGATTGCTCGTTCCGCTGCAACTATGGTTGAAATTTTTATCATTTACCATATGTTCTAAATCTCTGATTTATTATTGATGAAGGCTATTGATAATTTAATTATCTTTAGTCATGATATTCTTTACTGAGCTAGTTGTGCTCACCCTTTTGTTCACAATTCCTTTCAGGTAATAAGAGTGTAGCTGGGTCGAGCGAGGGTAATGGGGAAATAGAACGGTGGTCTCTAGCTGTGGATGTTCTCCCGAAGCAGTATAGAAAAGTTCATTTAGTAGTTATATTTGGTGAATCCAATAGGGTAAGGTGTACCCAACGTTAGAAGGGTGGTTTACCACTATCATACAAGATGTCTAACGACATACAACCTCGTGTCATCATAAGACAGGGATGTGCTCATCCACTTGCTGAGTATATATACGAGCACTACCTATATAATCTTGGTGTTTGTTTGAAGTATAATTCTCAATTAGAGACAGTGGAGATAATGATAAGTCAAGAGAAGACTCACCATTGGGAAGAATATGATAGTAATCTTCTCGTTTTTCTTTGGGGTCTATTGGGTCAACCAAGGATAATTCTGTGGCCATATGATATCTATCATAACCTAGACGCGTGGCCTCCCATGTACGAAGGTTTCCTTGAGCACTTTCCAAAGATTCTAATTTCTAAAACAGTTTTTGACTATACCTTTATGTAAGGTGTTATTGTGAGGTGATGTCCACGGTTGGAACATGAGTCACATTTGGTATATATTTGTATCCAAACTCACAGCATATGTGTTGTTGTATTTTGCACGAATTGTTGTAATAAAGTTGTAGTTATTTTCTGTACCATGTATTTGACGACTCAGAATGGGTTGGGTGGAATGGACCTATTTTGGGGTTGTCACAGGTGGTATCAGAGCTTAGGGATATGATCTCTGGCGGAGATCGGGGAATACAACTAGGAGGGGAGAGATGAGTAAATCCTTCGCTAGTGTGTCCTACCTAAGCTTATTTGTTGGTCAGTCATAATATTGGGATATTATGTGATATGTTAATTTGTTTAATTAACCCTTGTTTTATGGCAGTATTTGAGAATGGCAGCTGAGAATGCTAACAATGGAGTGAATGAGAGTGTGGGGATACCTCTAATCACTAACCGTGATAATGTGATGTCAGACGAAGAAGGAATTAGAGATATCCATGTGGTGAGTGAAGAATTGATAGTTACACCCGAGATAGTCGCAGAGGTAACAGCTGAGACTGAGGAAGAAGAGGAAGAAGAAGTACCAGATGAAAGTTTATTAGAGGTATTATATGATCAAAATGTAGAATTTCAAAATCGTATTCATGAGTTAGAAGAGCAGGCAGAAGAACGACAGGCGGTCGTGGAACAAAAGGATGCAACAATTCAAGCTTGTGTTACCCGATATGTGATGCTTGAACAGAAGCATTCTTTGGCAGAGTATAAGATGATAAAAATAGAATCTGAGCTGAAAGAAGAAAAAACTGAACGAGTGAGAATAAGTGATGCATGGGCAAAAGCCGCACGACACGTGGATATTGTGGAAAGAGATGTTCGATCTAAGAAGGCTAAAATAGATGATATGAATTTCTCTTTTTGGAAAGCAATTGGGAGAACCCAACATCGAGTTTTGAATTACCCTGTACATAGCGGTCAACCTGAATCCGATATGGATCGAAGATTGATGATTCAGATCATGAATGAGGAGTACGAAGAGGCAGTTGAGGGAGGAATATGTCCTTTAGAAAGGTATATTCCAACGGTAATGATGACGCCAAATGCTGCTCCAGACAAGTCAAAGCCGAGTAGTTCGAGGGATGGCGGTTGTCATGACTTCCCAACAAATGAGGAACCCAAATGAAGTTATCATGGGAGATGAGCAATGGAGAAATCATGATGATCTGAGAGATAGAATCTGAAATGGAAGCAAGGTATTCTCAACTCTTCGAAATACCAGGTACGTAAATTTCGGGGACGAAATTTCATAAGGAGGGGAGATTGTAAGACCCCGAATTTTATGAAATAAAAGTATTCAATTTTTCTTATAATTACTATTCAGTAAATGGTTAAATTGATAAAAGTTTAAAGTTATGGGTGAAATATGAATTTTTTTTTCAAAATAAGCAAGTGGTTATAAAATAATCATTGTTGTCGGGAAATATTCGTTTGGTCGTGGAATATTCTTTCTGTCGGAGAATATTCGTACGACGGCGCAGCTATTTGTGGGCCCCATAACGAATAACTGTCGGGTGAAGAAAACGACAAATTTGAGTTTTTACAAATAACGGCGTAGTTGTTACCGTTAACACTGTTGGAATACCCGTTGGTTAAAATACAGTAATACGCGTTATTGCACAGTAGCACACGGTATTGCACAGTATTTTTAAAATTATTGATTCTTACGTAAGAAGGCACTACTCAATAATTGTTACAGTAATTACTGTTCAATATTTTACTTTATTGATTCAATAATTGCTGCGTTGATATTTTATATTATTTTGTTTCAATAATTGTTGCTGCACAGTATTTTCTATTATCAGATCAATAATTCATATTATTTGAATAATATTATTAGATAGCATTATTGGCAATGTCTAGAAAGTTCTGTCTAAGGAGAGGTTTGGTCATCTAATTGCGCGCCAGTAAGGAGAAATCCTTATTGGAAAGCCCCCTCTTTCTTGGGAACGGCCTGGTTGTCATAAATGTGATTCTGTAATATTATTTGTGAATAATTAATTATTGATTCATATGATAAGAAAATATTTATTTTATGTGGATATAAATGAGGGATATATTTTTGTGGTTAAAAAATGAAGGAGTTAATGTTGAGATTTTTATCCGTATTTTTGTCGGAATGGAGGTATTAAAAATCAGGGTTTTTGAGATATTTTGCGGGGGTTATAATTTTTAATCCGACCGTTGGATCGTGGTAATTTTTGGATATGTTATACATATATAAGTTGAGTATATGCCCACAAATTTTGAACCGTTAAAAATGAACGTATGATTTGTTATGAATTTTACGAGATGACTGGTTCAGAAATTGTTGAATTTTTGGAGTTTATCATTTTGGTAGAAAATTCTAGAATTGGTGGGCCCCACTTGTGGTTGGTGAAGAAATGTGCTGAATTATATTTTAAATGTGGTGGGTGGGAATAGTAGCAGGTAAAGCCATCAGGTTGCAGGTCAAACCTACCAAAATTTTCCTATAAATAGAGGGCTAAGTTAGAATTGAAAATCACACCAGAAACATAAGTTTTCTCTCTTTCTCTCTCTAGATTATTGAGTGCATTTTGTGAGTATTTAGATACTCTGTGAGTTTCTATTCATCAGTGCAAGTTTCCTTCAGCCTTATACCGATCACAAGTACTGCTCTTTTGAGGTAAGGGATAGTAAGGGATATTAAGGGATTTTAAGGGTTGTTATGATTTTCAGTTTCGTAATTTTTCTGATCTTCAAAAATTCTGGAAAAATTTGAAATGATATTTTGATGAGTTTTCTTGATTGTGTCCAAAAATGGTGATTTTTGGATGTATAGATTGAGAGTTATGAATTTTATGAGAAAAGACTATTTTAAAAGTAACAGCTTATAATTCCTTGTGGTTAACTCCAAAATTGATGAAATTTTTATTGGGAGTACATGTATATGATAGAAGTATACTCTGTAAATTTCAGAATTTTTAGACAAAAGTACAATTTTTGATAAATGTCTAAATATTCGGCTATTTTGGCCATATGAAAAATAGTAAATGACTTTTAAAAATTCTGAGAAAAATATATGTTCACTATGGGACTATATTATGCTAAATCCCAGAAAAGAAATATTTTTGGAACTGATTTGGTATTTTTCATGAAAATGGTCTAGTTATGAGTAAATGAATTAAATATGTTTTGTGAAGAAAGAAAATTGGAAAATAGGATTTTATGGCTTGAGAATCCTATATGAGGTATATGCAGATTTTTGATGAGGGTTTTGGTTATTGATGATGAAATTGTAAGAGTTGGCATTTTATGATGATTAAATGCATTAATTAGTAAAGTGTAAACAATTAAAATAAATTGTTTATAAATTTAAGTAATGTTATTCTTTCAATATCATTATACCGAAATATTGGTATGAATTTTATTGTAGAATTTCTATCTTTTGTGTCGGGGTTACTATTCATGAGTTACGAATATTACTCTTGAGATTAAAACTATATGTTGATCATATTATATAACATTTTTATAACCCTGATGTTGAAATTCTCTTTCACTGGAGTGTAAAGATGGGTAGATTATTGGTATGATCATGACTAAAGTTCTCTTTGGCCTGTAGTGCAAAGTTGAATTGTGACTGGTATGATCATGACCATTGAATTTATAATTGAATATCTTAAGCTTAAGTGCAAAGGTGAATTGATCAACATGGTTATAATTATTGTTTATATAAATTCTGAAATGATTATATATTTCTTTGAGATATGAATATATTTGGCCTGTAGTGCAAATATGAATTGTTGATGAATATCTTTGGCATGTAGTGCAAAGATGGCCTGTTGATGAATATCTTTGGCCTGTAGTGCAAAGATGAACTGTTGTTGAATATCTTTGGCCCGTAGTGCAAAGATGAATTATTGATGAATATCTTTGGCCCGTAGTGCAAAGATGACATGTTGTTGAATATCTTTGGCCAGTAGTGCAAAGATGAACATATGTTGAGATGAACATGACCAACTGGTGATACAAATGAATATCTTTGGCCGTAGTGCAAAGATGAAGTTATTAGTATGATTATGAACAGGAACTGTGATTTGGTGTAACCATGATCTTTGATGTTTCAGGTAAAGATAGGTGATGAAAATTATATTCGTTCTGGATGAGAAGAGGAATTTAGAACTACAGTTATGATTATGAGTTATTCATATGATTGTGGACCAGAATGGTTGATTGATGTTACAGGGATAAAACATTGTTGGTGAATTTTTAACATGGAGGAGATAATAGACTTTATGGTCTATTTGACTCTTCTAATGGATTGCTCGTTCCGCTGCAACTATGGTTGAAATTTTTATCATTTACCATATGTTCTAAATCTCTGATTTATTATTGATGAAGGCTATTGATAATTTAATTATCTTTAGTCATGATATTTTTTAGTGAGCTAGTTGTGCTCACCCTTCTGTTCACAATTCCTTTCAGGTAATAAGAGTGTAGCTGGGTCGAGCGAGGGTAATGGGGAAATAGAACGGTGGTCTCTAGCTGTGGATGTTCTCCCGAAGCAGTATAGAAAAGTTCATTTAGTAGTTATATTTGGTGAATCCAATAGGGTAAGGTGTACCCAACGTTAGAAGGGTGGTTTACCACTATCATACAAGATGTCTAACGACATACAACCTCGTGTCATCATAAGACAGGGATGTGCTCATCCACTTGCTGAGTATATATACGAGCACTACCTATATAATCTTGGTGTTTGTTTGAAGTATAATTCTCAATTAGAGACAGTGGAGATAATGATAAGTCAAGAGAAGACTCACCATTGGGAAGAATATGATAGTAATCTTCTCGTTTTTCTTTGGGGTCTATTGGGTCAACCAAGGATAATTCTGTGGCCATATGATATCTATCATAACCTAGACGCGTGGCCTCCCATGTACGAAGGTTTCCTTGAGCACTTTCCAAAGATTCTAATTTCTAAAACAGTTTTTGACTATACCTTTATGTAAGGTGTTATTGTGAGGTGATGTCCACGGTTGGAACATGAGTCACATTTGGTATATATTTGTATCCAAACTCACAGCATATGTGTTGTTGTATTTTGCACGATAATTGTTGTAATAAAGTTGTAGTTATTTTCTGTACCATGTATTTGACGACTCAGAATGGGTTGGGTGGAATGGACCTATTTTGGGGTTGTCACAGGTGGTATCAGAGCTTAGGGATATGATCTCTGGCGGAGATCGGGGAATACAACTAGGAGGGGAGAGATGAGTAAATCCTTCGCTAGTGTGTCCTACCTAAGCTTATTTGTTGGTCAGTCATAATATTGGGATATTATGTGATATGTTAATTTGTTTAATTAACCCTTGTTTTATGGCAGTATTTGAGAATGGCAGCTGAGAATGCTAACAATGGAGTGAATGAGAGTGTGGGGATACCTCTAATCACTAACCGTGATAATGTGATGTCAGACGAAGAAGGAATTAGAGATATCCATGTGGTGAGTGAAGAATTGATAGTTACACCCGAGATAGTCGCAGAGGTAACAGCTGAGACTGAGGAAGAAGAGGAAGAAGAAGTACCAGATGAAAGTTTATTAGAGGTATTATATGATCAAAATGTAGAATTTCAAAATCGTATTCATGAGTTAGAAGAGCAGGCAGAAGAACGACAGGCGGTCGTGGAACAAAAGGATGCAACAATTCAAGCTTGTGTTACCCGATATGTGATGCTTGAACAGAAGCATTCTTTGGCAGAGTATAAGATGATAAAAATAGAATCTGAGCTGAAAGAAGAAAAAACTGAACGAGTGAGAATAAGTGATGCATGGGCAAAAGCCGCACGACACGTGGATATTGTGGAAAGAGATGTTCGATCTAAGAAGGCTAAAATAGATGATATGAATTTCTCTTTTTGGAAAGCAATTGGGAGAACCCAACATCGAGTTTTGAATTATCCTGTACATAGCGGTCAACCTGAATCCGATATGGATCGAAGATTGATGATTCAGACCATGAATGAGGAGTACGAAGAGGCAGTTGAGGGAGGAATATGTCCTTTAGAAAGGTATATTCCAACGGTAATGATGACGCCAAATGCTGCTCCAGACAAGTCAAAGCCGAGTAGTTCGAGGGATGGCGGTTGTCATGACTTCCCAACAAATGAGGAACCCAAATGAAGTTATCATGGGAGATGAGCAATGGAGAAATCATGATGATCTGAGAGATAGAATCTGAAATGGAAGCAAGGTAACGTAATAAAACAGAAACATCTTTTTATATAAAACAAAATACTTTATTAAAGTTATTCTACAAATAGAATATATTATATTTTATTTAAAAGATTTTTCTTTAAATATGGACCGTCAGATTAAAGTAATCAATATGGACCGTTCATGGATTAGTTACTATACATTCTATTTTTCTATAAATAGCAGCTCATTCCTTCATTATTTCTTACGAATTCACTGAACTCTAGAGAGAGAAACTATAGAGAGAAACTATAGAGAGAGAGAAGAAGAGTATTCTGCTACTTAACTACTTCCTTATTTCAGCTTTTTTCTTTAAAACGGTAAGGGGTGTTATTCTTTCTTATTCATGAAGAGAATTGTTGTTATTCTATTTCTTATTATTCTGTTGGAATAACCTGTATACGCGGTCTACCCTATACTTGGTGACATTCTTCTATTATTCTGTTGGAACATCCTGTCTGTGTGTTTTAAACCGGACCTGGTTCCGTTTTTATTATTATTCTGTTGGAACATCATGTCTGTGTGTTTTACACCGGACCTGGTTCCGTCTTGTTATTATTCTGTTGGAACATCCTGTGTGTGTGTTTTACACCGGACCTGGTTCCATTATTTATTATTCTGTCGGAATATCCTGTCTGTGCGTTTACGCCTGACCTGGTTCTATTATTTATTATTCTGTCGGAATATCCTGTCTGTGCATTTACGCCGGACCTGGTTCCATTATTTATTATTCTGTTGGAATAACCTATTTGTGCGGTCTATCGCATGCATGGTGATTTCTTTTTTTATTCCATTCTTTATTGTACTCAGTTGGTTAAGTTTTGACTTCTATACTCCATGAAATTTGTGGAATATCCTTGATAATTGCGTTTCATCCAGTATCTTTTCATGAAAATATTCTTCTAAGCATTCTTGAATTTTACTCCACAAAGCAGTATCATGTTGACAATTTGGACGTTATTAATTCTTGGATAAATTAATTCTTGAACTTGTTTTATTGAATTCTTATATCATTGTCATCATCCTCATGTTTATAAAATGTTGAAAGTCATCTGTGGCATGTAGTGCATAGATGGACTTGGTATGATTATGACCAGGAATTATTCGGTATAATTGTGAGACCCCAGATTTTATGAATAAATATTTAATTTTTCTCGAAATAATTTTTTTTATATTATGGTGTGGATTTGATATAATAGTTATGGGTAGTATTTATAAATTTTGCAAAGTATGCAAGCTGTCATATTATATTCGATTGGTCGGGGAATATTCTTTTTGTCGGGGAATATCCGTACGACGGTACAATCATTGGTGGACCCCACAACGGAATTATTATCGGATTGAGAAAACGACAAAAATACTTTATGAAAATAACGGCGGAAGTTTTACCGTTGATACTGTTGAACTACTCGGTAGTAAAAGTACAGTAATACGCGTTGTTGCATAGTAGCACACGGTATTGATTATTGATATTTATGTGAGAAGTCGCTCAGTTTGATTCAATTATTGTTGATTAATAATATGAATTATTTAGCGATAATGACGTTTTGTTTTATTCGTATTATTAACGTAATAAAATAGAAACATCTTTTTATATAAAACAGAATACTTTATTAAAGTTGTTCTATAAATAGAATATATTATATTTTATTTAAAAGATTTTTCTTTAAATATGGACCGTCAGATTAAAGTAATCAATCTGGACCGTTCATGGATTAGTTACTATGCATTCTATTTTTCTATAAATAGCAGCTCATTCCTTCATTATTTCTTACGAATTCACTGAACTCTAGAGAGAGAAACTATAGAGAGAAACTATAGAGAGAGAGAAGAAGAGTATTCTGCTACTTAACTATTTCCTTATTTCAGCTCGTCTTTAAAACGGTAAGGGGTGTTATTCTTTCTTATTCATGAAGAGAACTGTTGTTATTCCATTTCTTATTATTCTGTTGGAATAACCTGTATACGCGGATCTACCCTATACTTGGTGACATTCTTCTATTATTCTGTTGGAACATCCTGTCTGTGTGTTTTACACCGGACCTGGTTCCGTTTTTATTATTATTCTGTTGGAACATCCTGTCTGTGTGTTTTACACCGGACCTGGTTCCGTCTTTATTATTATTCTGTTGGAACATCCTGTCAGTGTATTTTACACCGGACCTGGTTCCATTATTTATTATTCTGTCGGAATATCCTGTCTGTGCATTTACGCCGGACCTGGTTCTATTATTTATTATTCTGTTGGAATAACCTGTCTGTGCGGTCTATCGCATGCATGGTGATTTCTTTTGTTATTCCATTCTTTATTATACTCAGTTGGTTAAGTTTTGACTTCTATACTCCATGAAATTTGTGGAATATCCTTGATAATTGCGTTTCATCCAGTATCTTTTCATGAAAATATTCTTCTAAGCATTCTTGAATTTTACTCCACAAAGCAGTATCATGTTGACAATTTGGACGTTGTTAATTCTTGGATAAATTAATTCTTGAACTTGTTTTATTAAATTCTTATATCATTGTCATCATCCTCATGTTTATAAAATGTTGAAAGTCATTTGTGCCCTGCAGTGCATAGATGGACTTGGTATGATTATGACCAGGGATTATTCGGTATAATCATGACCGTAATGTTACAAATGATGTGGTAAAAGTCCTCATTGGCCCGTAGTGCATTGATGGACAGTTGTTGGCATGATCATGACCATTAATGAGTATACGAATATCCTTGGCCGTAGTGCAGGGGTGATTCGATGATGTGAATTATTTTATTAAGCTGAGTCTCAGCGATCACAGTGTTGAAAAACTTTTTAAATCATAAAAGATAGTAGAGTTTATTTTCTACTTGACTCTTTTAATGGATTGCTTGTTCCGCTGCAGTTAAACTTGATGTCTATTATATTTTATCAGTTTAACATTGTAGAAGGCTAATGATAATTTATTCTGCATTATCTTAGTCATAATATTTCTTACTGGGCTAGTTGAGCTCACCCTTTCTTTCACTGTTCTCTTCAGGAAATGAGAACGTAGCTGGGACAAGTCGGGGAACGGAGTGATGGTCCGAATGATAGTATCAGTTAGTAGTTCTCACTATTCTATGTAATGGTGTGTTAATAAATGTAATGAGGACTCCTTTTGAGTATGAATACTCTCTAGAAGATAATATTTGTATTCAAACTCACAGTTTATGTTTTGTCGTATTGTACACGACAGTTGTATTAGTAAGTTGTATTTGTATTTTGTACTATGTATCTGACGACCCAAGATGGGTGATGTATACCTAATTTTGGGGGCGTCACAGTTGGTATCAGAGCTTAGGGATATGATCCCTAGCTAGGATGTGAGAATAGAACTAGGAGGGGAGAGACGGGAAATTTCTTCGCTAGTATGACCTACCTAAGTTTATTTGATATTTAATTGGTCGGTCAAAGTATATGGATAATATGTTATATGTTAATTAACCCTTGTTTTGTTGCAGTATTTGCAAATGGCATCCGAAAATGTTGAGATAAACAATGAAGCACATGAGACCATTGAATCACCAACGATCAATGCTCAGGGTAATGTGCAACCAGAGGACAATAATCCTCATAAAAATAATAACATCGATGAAATGGTGAAAGATGGGATGGTCAGAGACTTTATGCAATTCATGCAACAACGGGCAAGAGCTGCTCCTATCCAAAATGAAGGAGGAAACAATGACAACCCACGGTTGGTCACCGCTAAGCAATTCAAGGAGCTAGGACCACCGGAGTTTTTAGGAAAGCCATAACCACTTAAGGCGGAGACGTGGCTAAAGCAGATCACCAAGATATTTGATGTCTTGGGATGCTCCGAGAAGCAAAAGGTTCCCTTTGCCACCTTTATGTTGCGTGAAGAGGCAGATTACTGGTGGGAATCTGTAAAACGTACCCAGCCTGACGCACTCAAGATGTCTTGGGAGAAGTTCCAAGAACTGTTCAATGACAAGTACTTTCCCGAAAGTATTCGTCACATGAAGGAGATGGAATTTATCAAGTTGGAGCAAAACAACATGACCGTGACGCAGTACGAAGCCAAGTTTGCCGAGTTGTCCCGATTTGCATCCCACTTGGTGGATAATGAAGAGAGAATGACGCGGATGTTTTTAAGAGGTTTGAAACCGGAGATACGTCAATATCTTATTTCTCATAAACTGTGTCTGTATTCAGATGTTGTAAATAGGGCTCAATTAGTAGAACGCGATAAAGAGTCAACGCAACCAAAAGAGAGCAGCCGGAAAAATGATAATACTGGTGATAACAGTCATCAAAGCGGTGACAATAAGCATGGAGGGAATCAACATGCCAGAAATGGTAACCACTTCAATGGTAATCATGGTCAAAACAATAAGAATGGACATTTCAAGAAGAGAAAATTCAACAATGATGGAAAGACGTCAGCACCAGCACCCGTTGTTAAGGAAGGAGAACGACCACCTATCATATGCTTCAAATGCGGAGGGGAGGGACACATCAGTCCAAACTGCGCGATGCCATCCAAAGCATGCTATAATTGTGGAAGAGAAGGTCACTTAGCCCGATTTTGTCGTTCACCGAAGACAAGTTCAGATAGGATGGAGGCACCAAAGACCGTCCCAGAAAAGCCAAAGCCAGTAGTTTAAGAGAGAGCATTTTTTTCGTGACGAGAAACCTGAATAAAATTATCACGGGTATGTTAGTCATAAACTCTTGCGAAGTCTATACCGTGTTAGATACCGGTTCTACTCACTCTTTTATTTCACCTAGTTGTGTTCAATGTTTGAACTTAACTCCGGAGAAGTTAGACTTTGATTTATCTGTTGAAATTCCGTTGGGAGAAACCTTTGTTACCTCCACTATTTATAAATCTTGTTCAAATCAACACTTTCACGTTATCTGTTGATCTTATCTCTTTGAAAATACTTGCATTGATGTGATTTTTGGAAACGATTGGTTAACTGCTCATTATGCTTTTCGTAAGGTTGTTAACTTTCATATTCCTAACCAACCTATTATGCGAATTCAAGTAACCAAATCACTAAAGTCAATCATTGTCATATCAAGCCATAAGTTAAAATCCCTGTTCCTTTCGTTGTTGACTTCCTGGTGTGGAATGCACCGAAGCTAGATTTTCCGTAGGAGACGTTGTAAATGACGATGGCAAATTGATAGGTATCAATGTGACGTGTTATCCAAGTCTTGGATGAGGGTCACAGTTTTGAATGATATTTCTATTGTTAATAAATTTCTTGACGTATTCTTGAAGACTTCTTAGCCTACCCCAGAGCGTAAAATTGAATTTTGTATTGACCCCAGTACAAAACCCATTTCTTAAACCCTCAAATATTTCTTCAACTAAAACGAACGTATTATGCGCCAAAGACATTGGCTCGAGCTGTTGAAGATTACGATCGTACCATTTAATAACATCGTGGAAAAGCGAACGTGGTAGCTGACGCGTTGTGTAGAAGATCGTATACGGTTACAAGTGCGAATATACGAACCCACGTGAAGATAACGAATATACGATTAAAATCGACTTTAATCGATAAAGTTAAAGCCGCTCAAGCTACATACTCAGAGCTGATAAATGTGAAGAAGAAGGTTTAAGAGGGCGTTATTCTAGAAGCAAGAATCGACGAAGAGAGGAAATCTCAACTCTCGATTTAATTGGCCCATTTGAAATCCTCGATGAAGTAGGAACTGTGGCCTATAGACTCGTTTTACCGCCAAGTATGTTGCGTGTTCAGAATATTTTTTTTTACGTATCGATGTTACATAAATATGTGGACGACCCGAACCACATTATTAATTTAGAACCGGATGAGATAGCGAAAGATTTAACGTATGAGGAGATACGTGTTAACATCTTGGATAAGAAGGATCATATTTGATGCTTAAAGGTTATACCTCAAGAGTTATAATTTTTAGTGAAGTCAAGGTATCCTCACATGTTCGGCATACCAAGTACGTACGTACATTTCGAGGGTGAAATTCCATAAGGAGGGGAGATTGTGAGACCCCGGATTTTATGAATAAATATTTAATTTTTCTCGAAATAATTTTTTTATATATTATGGTGTGGATTTGATATAATAGTTATGGGTAGTATTTATAAATTTTGCAAAGTATGCAAGCTGTCATATTATATTCGATTGGTCGGGGAATATTCTTTTTGTCGGGGAATATCCGTACGACGGTACAATCATTGGTGGACCCCACAACGAAATTATTATCGGATTGAGAAAACGACAAAAATACTTTATGAAAATAACGGCGGAAGTTTTACCGTTGATACTGTTGAACTACTCGGTAGTAAAAGTACAGTAATACGCGTTGTTGCATAGTAGCACACGGTATTGATTATTGATATTTATGTGAGAAGTCGCTCAGTTTGATTCAATTATTGTTGATTAATAATATGAATTATTTAGCGATAATGACGTTTTATTTTATTCGTATTATTAACGTAATAAAACAGAAACATCTTTTTATATAAAACAGAATACTTTATTAAAGTTGTTCTATAAATAGAATATATTATATTTTATTTAAAAGATTTTTCTTTAAATATGGACCGTCAGATTAAAGTAATCAATCTGGACCGTTCATGGATTAGTTACTATGCATTCTATTTTTCTATAAATAGCAGCTCATTCCTTCATTATTTCTTACGAATTCACTGAACTCTAGAGAGAGAAACTATAGAGAGAAACTATAGAGAGAGAGAAGAAGAGTATTCTGCTACTTAACTATTTCCTTATTTCAGCTCGTCTTTAAAACGGTAAGGGGTGTTATTCTTTCTTATTCATGAAGAGAACTGTTGTTATTCCATTTCTTATTATTCTGTTGGAATAACCTGTATACGCGGATCTACCCTATACTTGGTGACATTCTTCTATTATTCTGTTGGAACATCCTGTCTGTGTGTTTTACACCGGACCTGGTTCCGTTTTTATTATTATTCTGTTGGAACATCCTGTCTGTGTGTTTTACACCGGACCTGGTTCCGTCTTTATTATTATTCTGTTGGAACATCCTGTCAGTGTATTTTACACCGGACCTGGTTCCATTATTTATTATTCTGTCGGAATATCCTGTCTGTGCATTTACGTCGGACCTGGTTCTATTATTTATTATTCTGTTGGAATAACCTGTCTGTGCGGTCTATCGCATGCATGGTGATTTCTTTTGTTATTCCATTCTTTATTATACTCAGTTGGTTAAGTTTTGACTTCTATACTCCATGAAATTTGTGGAATATCCTTGATAATTGCGTTTCATCCAGTATCTTTTCATGAAAATATTCTTCTAAGCATTCTTGAATTTTACTCCACAAAGCAGTATCATGTTGACAATTTGGACGTTGTTAATTCTTGGATAAATTAATTCTTGAACTTGTTTTATTAAATTCTTATATCATTGTCATCATCCTCATGTTTATAAAATGTTGAAAGTCATTTGTGCCCTGCAGTGCATAGATGGACTTGGTATGATTATGACCAGGGATTATTCGGTATAATCATGACCGTAATGTTACAAATGATGTGGTAAAAGTCCTCATTGGCCCGTAGTGCATTGATGGACAGTTGTTGGCATGATCATGACCATTAATGAGTATACGAATATCCTTGGCCGTAGTGCAGGGGTGATTCGATGATGTGAATTATTTTATTAAGCTGAGTCTCAGCGATCACAGTGTTGAAAAACTTTTTAAATCATAAAAGATAGTAGAGTTTATTTTCTACTTGACTCTTTTAATGGATTGCTTGTTCCGCTGCAGTTAAACTTGATGTCTATTATATTTTATCAGTTTAACATTGTAGAAGGCTAATGATAATTTATTCTGCATTATCTTAGTCATAATATTTCTTACTGGGCTAGTTGAGCTCACCCTTTCTTTCACTGTTCTCTTCAGGAAATGAGAACGTAGCTGGGACAAGTCGGGGAACGGAGTGATGGTCCGAATGATAGTATCAGTTAGTAGTCCTCACTATTCTATGTAATGGTGTGTTAATAAATGTAATGAGGACTCCTTTTGAGTATGAATACTCTCTAGAAGATAATATTTGAATTCAAACTCACAGTTTATGTTTTGTCGTATTGTACACGACAGTTGTATTAGTAAGTTGTATTTGTATTTTGTACTATGTATCTGACGACCCAAGATGAGTGATGTATACCTAATTTTGGGGGCGTCACAGTTGGTATCAGAGCTTAGGGATATGATCCCTAGCTAGGATGTGAGAATAGAACTAGGAGGGGAGAGACGGGAAATTTCTTCGCTAGTATGACCTACCTAAGTTTATTTGGTATTTAATTGGTCGGTCAAAGTATATGGATAATATGTTATATGTTAATTAACCCTTGTTTTGTTGCAGTATTTGCAAATGGCATCCGAAAATGTTGAGATAAACAATGAAGCACATGAGACCATTGAATCACCAACGATCAATGCTCAGGGTAATGTGCAACCAGAGGACAATAATCCTCATGAAGATAATAACATCGATGAAATGGTGAAAGATGGGATGGTCAGAGACTTTATGCAATTCATGCAACAACGGGCAAGAGCGGCTCCTATCCAAAATGAAGGAAGAAACAATGACAACCCACGGTTGGTCACCGCTAAGCAATTCAAGGAGCTAGGACCACCGGAGTTTTTAGGAAAGCCAGAACCACTTAAGGCGGAGACGTGGCTAAAGCAGATCACCAAGATATTTGATGTCTTGGGATGCTCCGAGAAGCAAAAGGTTCCCTTTGCCACCTTTATGTTGCGTGAAGAGGCAGATTACTGGTGGGAATCTGTAAAACGTACCCAGCCTAACGCACTCAAGATGTCTTGGGAGAAGTTCCAAGAACTGTTCAATGACAAGTACTTTCCCGAAAGTATTCGTCACATGAAGGAGGTGGAATTTATCAAGTTGGAGCAAAACAACATGACCGTGTCGCAGTACGAAGCCAAGTTTGCCGAGTTGTCCCGATTTGCATCCCACTAGGTGGATAATGAAGAGAGAATGACGCGGATGTTTTTAAGAGGTTTGAAACCGGAGATACGTCAATATCTTATTTCTCATAAACTGTGTCTGTATTCAGATGTTGTAAATAGGGCTCAATTAGTAGAACGCGATAAAGAGTCAACGCAACCAAAAGAGAGCAGCCGAAAAAATAATAATACTGGTGATAACAGTCATCAAAGCGGTGACAATAAGCATGGAGGGAATCAACATGCCAGAAATGGTAACCACTTCAATGGTAATCATGGTCAAAACAATAAGAATGGACATTTCAAGAAGAGAAAATTCAACAATGATGGAAAGACGTCAGCACCAGCACCCGTTGTTAAGGAAGGAGAACGACCACCTATCATATGCTTCAAATGCGGAGGGGAGGGACACATCAGTCCAAACTGCGCGATGCCATCCAAAGCATGCTATAATTGTGGAAGAGAAGGTCACTTAGCCCGATTTTGTCGTTCACCGAAGACAAGTTCAGATAGGATGGAGGCACCAAAGACCGTCCCAGAAAAGCCAAAGCCAGTAGTTTAAGAGAGAGCATTTTTTTCGTGACGAGAAACCTGAATAAAATTATCACGGGTATGTTAGTCATAAACTCTTGCGAAGTCTATACCGTGTTAGATACCTGTTCTACTCACTCTTTTATTTCACCTAGTTGTGTTCAATGTTTGAACTTAACTCCGGAGAAGTTAGACTTTGATTTATCTGTTGAAATTCCGTTGGGAGAAACCTTTGTTACCTCCACTATTTATAAATCTTGTTCAAATCAACACTTTCACGTTATCTGTTGATCTTATCTCTTTGAAAATACTTGCATTGATGTGATTTTTAGAAACGATTGGTTAACTGCTCATTATGCTTTTCGTAAGGTTGTTAACTTTCATATTCCTAACCAACCTATTATGCGAATTCAAGTAACCAAATCACTAAAGTCAATCATTGTCATATCAAGCCATAAGTAAAAATCCCTGTTCCTTTCGTTGTTGACTTCCTGGTGTGGAATGCACCGAAGCTAGATTTTCCGTAGGAGACGTTGTAAATGACGATGGCAAATTGATAGGTATCAATGTGACGTGTTATCCAAGTCTTGGATGAGGGTCACAGTTTTGAACGATATTTCTATTGTTAATAAATTTCTTGACGTATTCTTGAAGACTTCTTAGCCTACCCCAGAGCGTAAAATTGAATTTTGTATTGACCCCAGTACAAAACCCATTTCTTAAACCCTCAAATATTTCTTCAACTAAAACGAACGTATTATGCGCCAAAGACATTGGCTCGAGCTGTTGAAGATTACGATCGTACCATTTAATAACATCGTGGAAAAACGAACGTGGTAGCTGACGCGTTGTGTAGAAGATCGTATACGGTTACAAGTGCGAATATACGAACCCACGTGAAGATAACGAATATACGATTAAAATCGACTTTAATCGATAAAGTTAAAGCCGCTCAAGCTACATACTCAGAGCTGATAAATGTGAAGAAGAAGGTTTAAGAGGGCGTTATTCTAGAAGCAAGAATCGACGAAGAGAGGAAATCTCAACTCTCGATTTAATTGGCCCATTTAAAATCCTCGATGAAGTAGGAACTGTGGCCTATAGACTCGTTTTACCGCCAAGTATGTTGCGTGTTCAGAATATTTTTTTTTACGTATCGATGTTACATAAATATGTGGACGACCCGAACCACATTATTAATTTAGAACCGGATGAGATAGCGAAAGATTTAACGTATGAGGAGATACGTGTTAACATCTTGGATAAGAAGGATCATATTTGATGCTTAAAGGTTATACCTCAAGAGTTATAATTTTTAGTGAAGTCAAGGTATCCTCACATGTTCGGCATACCAAGTACGTACGTACATTTCGAGGGCGAAATTCCATAAGGAGGGGAGATTGTGAGACCCCAGATTTTATGAATAAATATTTAATTTTTCTCGAAATAATTTTTTTTTATATTATGGTGTGGATTTGATATAATAGTTATGGGTAGTATTTATAAATTTTGCAAAGTATGCAAGCTGTCATATTATATTCGATTGGTCGGGGAATATTCTTTTTGTCGGGGAATATCCGTACGACGGTACAATCATTGGTGGACCCCACAACGAAATTATTATCGGATTGAGAAAACGACAAAAATACTTTATGAAAATAACGGCGGAAGTTTTACCGTTGATACTGTTGAACTACTCGGTAGTAAAAGTACAGTAATACGCGTTGTTGCATAGTAGCACACGGTATTGATTATTGATATTTATGTGAGAAGTCGCTCAGTTTGATTCAATTATTGTTGATTAATAATATGAATTATTTAGCGATAATGACGTTTTATTTTATTCGTATTATTAACGTAATAAAACAGAAACATCTTTTTATATAAAACAGAATACTTTATTAAAGTTGTTCTATAAATAGAATATATTATATTTTATTTAAAAGATTTTTCTTTAAATATGGACCGTCAGATTAAAGTAATCAATCTGGACCGTTCATGGATTAGTTACTATGCATTCTATTTTTCTATAAATAGCAGCTCATTCCTTCATTATTTCTTACGAATTCACTGAACTCTAGAGAGAGAAACTATAGAGAGAAACTATAGAGAGAGAGAAGAAGAGTATTCTGCTACTTAACTATTTCCTTATTTCAGCTCGTCTTTAAAACGGTAAGGGGTGTTATTCTTTCTTATTCATGAAGAGAACTGTTGTTATTCCATTTCTTATTATTCTGTTGGAATAACCTGTATACGCGGATCTACCCTATACTTGGTGACATTCTTCTATTATTCTGTTGGAACATCCTGTCTGTGTGTTTTACACCGGACCTGGTTCCGTTTTTATTATTATTCTGTTGGAACATCCTGTCTGTGTGTTTTACACCGGACCTGGTTCCGTCTTTATTATTATTCTGTTGGAACATCCTGTCAGTGTATTTTACACCGGACCTGGTTCCATTATTTATTATTCTGTCGGAATATCCTGTCTGTGCATTTACGCCGGACCTGGTTCTATTATTTATTATTCTGTTGGAATAACCTGTCTGTGCGGTCTATCGCATGCATGGTGATTTCTTTTGTTATTCCATTCTTTATTATACTCAGTTGGTTAAGTTTTGACTTCTATACTCCATGAAATTTGTGGAATATCCTTGATAATTGCGTTTCATCCAGTATCTTTTCATGAAAATATTCTTCTAAGCATTCTTGAATTTTACTCCACAAAGCAGTATCATGTTGACAATTTGGACGTTGTTAATTCTTGGATAAATTAATTCTTGAACTTGTTTTATTAAATTCTTATATCATTGTCATCATCCTCATGTTTATAAAATGTTGAAAGTCATTTGTGCCCTGCAGTGCATAGATGGACTTGGTATGATTATGACCAGGGATTATTCGGTATAATCATGACCGTAATGTTACAAATGATGTGGTAAAAGTCCTCATTGGCCCGTAGTGCATTGATGGACAGTTGTTGGCATGATCATGACCATTAATGAGTATACGAATATCCTTGGCCGTAGTGCAGGGGTGATTCGATGATGTGAATTATTTTATTAAGCTGAGTCTCAGCGATCACAGTGTTGAAAAACTTTTTAAATCATAAAAGATAGTAGAGTTTATTTTCTACTTGACTCTTTTAATGGATTGCTTGTTCCGCTGCAGTTAAACTTGATGTCTATTATATTTTATCAGTTTAACATTGTAGAAGGCTAATGATAATTTATTCTGCATTATCTTAGTCATAATATTTCTTACTGGGCTAGTTGAGCTCACCCTTTCTTTCACTGTTCTCTTCAGGAAATGAGAACGTAGCTGGGACAAGTCGGGGAACGGAGTGATGGTCCGAATGATAGTATCAGTTAGTAGTCCTCACTATTCTATGTAATGGTGTGTTAATAAATGTAATGAGGACTCCTTTTGAGTATGAATACTCTCTAGAAGATAATATTTGTATTCAAACTCATAGTTTATGTTTTGTCGTATTGTACACGACAGTTGTATTAGTAAGTTGTATTTGTATTTTGTACTATGTATCTAACGACCCAAGATGGGTGATGTATATCTAATTTTGGGGGCGTCACAATAATCATGACCGTAATGTTACAAATGATGTGGTAAAAGTCATCATTGGCCCATAGTGCATTGATGAACAGTTGTTGGCATGATCATGACCATTAATGAATACACGAATATCCTTGGCCGTAGTGCAGGGGTGATTCGATGATGTGAATTATTTTATTAAGCTGAGTCACAGCGATAACAGTGTTGAAAAACCTTTTAAATCATAAAAGATAGTAGAGTTTATTTTCTACTTGACTCTTTTAATGGATTGCTTGTTCCACTGCAGTTAAACTTGATGTCTATTATATTTTATAAGTTTAACATTGTTGAAGGCTAATGATAATTTATTCTGCATTATCTTAGTCATAATATTTCTTACTGGGCTAGTTGAGCTCACCCTTTTCTTTCACTGTTCTCTTCAGGAAATGAGAACGTAGCTGGGGCAAGTCGGGGAACGGAGTGATGGTTCGAATGATAGTATTAGTTAGTAGTCCTCACTATTCTATGTAATAGTGTGTTAATAAATGTAATGGGGACTCCTTTTGAGTATGAATACTCTCTAGAAGATAATATTTGTATTCAAACTCACAGTTTATGTTTTGTCGTATTGTACACGACAGTTGTATTAGTAAGTTGTATTTGTATTCTGTACTATATATCTGACGACCCAAGATGGGTGATGTATACCTATTTTTGGGGGCGTCACAGAAACAAACAAAACTAATACAATGAAATAATAGGTTGAATCAAATGGTTGAGTTTTATTTCATACCGAGTGAGTTCAGAAATATACCTTGCCACCCAGGCAAGTCAAAATAATGCCGCACAGGTAAATCAAATGATGCCACACAGGCATTCAAAATAATGTCACACAGGCAAATCAAAAGATGCCACACAGATAAGTTAAAATAGTGCCACAAAGGCACTCACACATTGGACCGCAAATCTAAATGTATGCAAATCGGATAGGTGTTTTTGGCATAACATCACCAATCCGCAAAACAGAAAACTAGGGTTAACCCATACGCCTCCCACAACGAAACACCAAATGACCCACTTACTCCGGAGCCCAAAACGGAGACGCCGTGGACTAATCATACCGTCACAAAAAGTGTCATGCCTCTCGTGCCAAGACGACATGCCTATGGTACCCCCACAGGTGGTTATAGCTCAGGTATACCCTACGGTATATTCTAACAAAAATATCATGTTACAACACATGCGACATAATAGCATCAAAATAGGTATCGTGTCACAACACATGCGACATAATACCAATAAAAATAGTTACCGTGTCACAACATATGCTACACAATATCCACAAAATGGGGTTCTAATATATATGTTGAACCGGATCAAATTATAATGTCTCCAAAAGAAGGTAACAACATATATCGCTCTACAAATATCAAAATAAATACTAGACATGATATCAAAGAGTACAAGTACGAGTCCAATGTGTCAACTCCAAAATAAAACAAATATATAAATTTCACAAGAAATAATTATGTGAAATAATAACAGAATTCGAAACGAGAAACAAAACGAACAAATTAAATTTAAAAAAAGTATCGCTGAAAGAGTACGGAATCCGTACCTGGAATCGATAATGCAATACCCAAATTTATAATCCCAATATACGTCTTTAAACTCCTTCCGTTCAAACTAATCAAAACAAATAAATAATTTATAAATTTAATAGTTATATAATATTAAATTTAACACCAATTAACCTTTATATTTTATTTTATTTTATTACTAAACTTCCGAAATCATGTATAACATCTCACTGTTACTATTGCCATATTTTAATTAGTCAGTTCAATTATCTTATTATTATACGTACACAATTATACATATTATTATATTAGATTAGTATATCATGATTTTATTTATTAAAAATAAATAAAATAAATAAATAAAATAAAATAACTGCAATGCCAAAAACATGGCCTGAACAGTGCCAAATCTTCATCTAATTTACGATTTATAGGGTTAACAATATAGAATTTGAAAAGTACAAAACCTATTATGTAACTTAGTTAAACAACTCAATAAAATATCTTTGCTTCCTTGTATTAAATCTGTAAACATACTATTTTACTACATTCAATTAATGTATAAACCATAACTTATAATTATAATAAAAAATAAAATAAAATAATAATTCCTTAGATTGTCCCTAACATAGTCAGATGTGACCCATAATTCCATGTTTTAAAACTAACAAATCATACTCATGAATACATGCATATGTCATGCAGTAATAGAATACTCATATATATATATATATAAGGTGATATACTGCTATCAATTAAGTGTGCATATTTCACAATGAATGATGAAGTACTTCACCAATAATTTTATTAACGAAAGACTTATATATAATATGCTACAAGTAAATCAATTCTATATCACCACTGCTCTCTCATCTTCTTCTCTATTCTTGCCGCCGCTTCCCCGATCTTTCTCTCTGTTTTTTTTTACGAATAAATGTAGGGTTTAATTTATGTTTGATTTATTTATATATTATTAATTTACCAAATTTTAATAGGATTTAATATTATCTAAATATAAATTAAACCCAATTAGTTTTTTTTAGGCACAATTTTATCAAATTAATTTATTCAACACTTATTAACATATTAGCCCAAAACAAATGACTAGTTTGACACAAATAAAAGACAAATTCTAATTAAAAATATTTTAAAACAAAATAATATTAATTATTCAATATTTATTTATTTATTTTCCGGGTATTACATCACCTACCCCTTAAAAAAGATTATGTCCCCCGAATCAAAAGAATGGAACGTACCTAATTATCAAAAAGATGCGAATACTCCGCTCGAATAGACTCCTCCATCTCCCAAGTGACTTTCCGCTCCGAATGATTTTAGGGGAAGAAACAAATATTTAGTTATTAACAAAAATTCGAATTATTACAAACTCACTCTACTTAACCAATTGACTAATTGATATCTGTTTAGATAAGGAGTTTTTTTTCTTTTAAGTGGATATAAAAATTGGATATAAATATATTTAAATTCTATTTATTTATGAAAATTAAAATATAAATCGGTGAAATTCAAATAGATCCGAATTTTTGTTAGATAAGTGGATAATTAAACCCACCACGCCAAATCATGGTAACGGCGTGTTGGGTTAACCACTAATTTTGCCAGTTCTGGTTGACCCTAGGGTTTTGACTCCCACCCTTAACTTCTTTGCTCACTCAAAACTTAAAAAAGGCGGGAGAGAGCAGAGCTACCCTAAAGAGTATCCCCTCCCTCAATCCACTCCAATTACTTCAATTCAACCGGCGTTTTAACCGACTACATGTCGGTCGGAGTTCGCCATCTCACTGTGCTCGGCGAATTCAAACCTTTCGGCCTAATCGCCGAGGCTCTGGACGGAAAGCCCACTGAAAATGTGGCCGACAACAACTACGATTACTTCCTTTTCGATCCAGAACTGACCAGACAAAGAGATGAAGCTGATGACTTCGAAGCTTCATATACTTCCAGCCACCGAAGTGATCACGAGCTTTTTATAAGAGGAAATCGGTAATTTCTATACCAAATTTAACCACTTCTCCATTTTGCTTGAAATTTGAAATGAAATGTATTGGGATTTTTTTATACCAAATTGAGTTATTGGCATTCAAGTGTACAGTTTGCCTATGCATTTAACTAACACCAGGAACACTTTCCTTTTGACAATGGAGTAGAAGGAGATGTCTTGGTAACATCGGCCTTTGGGCCGACGGTGACCTACCGGTGCCAATTTTGTGTAGCATTATTTTAGGCATTGGCATATCACTGAACGCCCCCATGGTTGCCATAGAAAATAGAGAATCTTCATATGTTGTTTGACATTGCTTTCCGTTTGTTCTTTCTTTGTTTACTATCTTCCTCTCTTTTTATGAGCTGAAGCATTTGATTATGCTTATCTTAAATTTAATTTACTCATACGGACTCTTATAACAGGATAATATGGACTACAGGCTCGCGAGTGTATAAGAGATTCACCTCACCCTCCCCAGTCATCACCGTATTTATCTCTACTTAACCGATTTAAAATTCTTTCTTTTTAGTTGTATTATAAAATGTTAAAAATGCTAGTGTCTGACGTCATTCTTGTTTCTTAGTAAATCATTATATTAGTCATAGACCTCTAGAATTGTCATATCAAAATTTGGAAGCATGAATACCTGTTATGATGTGTAATAAATAGCTGGTGGTGTTTTTTCTGCGCTTTGTAGCATCTAGTTTTTCTGTTTACTTTATATGTAACCGGTTTAGTGTTTTTCTGCTCCTTTCCTTATCTCCACCAGTAAGAAAGGTTAATTGCCCTTTGCACCCTTCAAGTTCTCAGGGTATTGGACTTCAAAGGTGAACACTTTAACCTGGATCAGCTTTTTATTCTAGCTTTAAAATAATCTTAACATTGTCTGATTAAAACATCTGAACAGAATGCATTGGTAATGAACCGTGGAGAAATTGAAATATTGCAATCGTGTGTTTTTTACTCATCTACTCTTTAATAGAAAAAATACCGACTTTTTAATGGTTTACTCTTGTTTAAGTGTGCATGAAAATCTCCTAGTTCATTCGCTTGCCAACCCTCCTTGGGTCAATCTGGAACGTTTTCATGCAAAAATTATAGAAATGTAGTGTAAAGATAATGTGAAATGCATGTTAAAATTATACCCAAATCGGTTACTAAGCGTTTGTTAAGTTACGAAAATTTCGATAAGGTTTATTGGTTTCCTTTACCTGTTATAAATTACCAAGAAGGATATGAAGGCAAAATAAAATTACATTAGTGTTTATATTGTTAATATTTCTTCTGCTTTTGCAATTCAGAGCAAAATTTTTTGTTCCACTTCTATTTGACATAGTGACCTTTCGTTAATTTTTTAGATATTGAGTGCTTTCTTGCTAACCTTATTGCCCATGTTTAATTGTTTCACTAAAATATTTTTTTTTTCTTGAGATCTAATCTTTTCACATCCTTCATTAAAAAATTATATTTTCTTAGCTTTTCCTGGCTTCCATAATTCAAATTACATATTGGCTTATAATTCTACTTATAGGCATGCTGGTGCCGGATGGGCGAGAAGTCAGAAGCTCTTCTTTGTGTTCTACATTCTGATTGTTTAACTACTTATAACACTTCAGGTGAAGACATCATAGTTCATTGCTGATTCTTATTCGTTTCTTATGCTTCCTTCTCTAGTTATAGTTTACTTTATAGTTGAGTTTTTTCCTCGATATTGTATGTTTAACTTTTGATTATAAATACCTCTAATCATTGTCCATTTTCTTTAGGTATTTTACTTTGTCCTAAACTCCAAATGTTTGGTCTCTTGTAAAGTACTTTTATTATTGAGCCTTAATTGTAGGTTGGGACCTTTTGTTCAATTGGTACCACCCAATTGTACCACAAAATTTCCAGATTTAATAATATTTTTGAAGAGAAATCAAATATCAATATTATAGTTCACCCAATCTTTTCCACCCTTTTTGATAGCAATTTGAATGTTATTTGTTTTATTTATTTTATGTTGTTTTTTTTCCGAATAAGCCAGACGCTGAGTAGCATGAAATTGTCAACATAATCTCATTTGTATTTTGTATATTGCTTCTCATTGTATCTCTTTATCTTGAACTGTATGTCACTCTATAGTTTTTTGCTAATATGAACCAAGTATTTTTCTACAGGTGAAGTAGTATCTGTTCCCCTCTCTCGCCCTGTTGCATCAATATGGCCTCTTCCATACGGTTTACTCCTCCAATTGGCAGCTGAAGCAAACTCACCAACATATGTTTCTTTTTCATCTTCTAACCCATCATTGAGTGCTCGTGATATATTACGTCCGAAAAGAGAAATGGGATACAATCCTCAACATAATTTCGATTTCATGAGTCAATTTGATAGTATTATTAAAGGAGATGAAGCCTCGTTGCCCTCACATCTGATTTTGAGGGACCCACTAGAAGAACCACAAGTATGCATGATACTTGTTGAAGAAAGAAATAAAGACAATTCTTTTAGACTTTGTTACCTATATTTTTACTACTTCTTTGTATCTCTATATAAATACTATTTGGTTGAGTTCACTTGGTCGCTAATTCTGTCTGAGTCATCTGATTTCAAGCTTATGTTTCTTTGTTAATTCATATTTGGAAGTAATTTTGTTTTTTATCTTGACAAGTTCTTTATACGATTTCGCAGTCAACTTACATTGAGGAAAGGGGGAAACTGTGTTTGATGAAGGAGTTTGATGAAAGAACCATTTGGACAAGTGATCGTATTCCTCTTATGGCATCATATAATAAAGGTTTTCATACTGGTGTCCTTGTTTTTGTTTTGTAATTCCTTCCAACGCCGCCTCCCTAAATGATATAGAAACATAGAAATGAAATTATAGTTTGTCTCGTTTTTTCTCATATTTACTATTTATGACTTTGTTGGCAGGGAAAATGCAACACTCTGTATGGGTAGCTGAAGTTGTTAACTCTAACCTTGAAGTGAAGAATTCTCAATTAGTTGGTGTTGTTCCTGCTGAGGTGTTACCCAAACAATTTTCATTTCGAAGAATATGGCAGGGGAAAGGTGCACATGCAGCAGCTATTAAGGTGCCATATTTGCATTTTTTTTGCGTCCTTTGGGATGATTACATTTATAGGCTTTGATATCGCTTGATGTAGCAATATATACCAAAGTGAGAATAGAGAAGTGATAAGAAGCTTATGGAGAGAAGAGAAGAGAAGGAAGAAGAAGAATATGAGAAGAGAGGGAATTAAAGGGAAGGAAGAAAAGATGAACAAAAGAACAAGGAACAGGGAGAGAGAAAGAGAGTATTAGCGAGAAAAATTAATACCAAAATTCAGTCCATCAAGGTCAAAATTTGTTGAATCCTAATTCCTATGGCCTTTACAAAGGCAACCAAAGATATAGAACATAGATAAAAAGATATAACTCGACCACTATGACATAAATAAAGCCTAAATTACCTAGGGTAAAATTAGGCGTTAAAATGTGAATAAAATCCTAGGTTAATCTAGTGGCTATGAACTTGCATTTACACTAGTGAATTCTCTTCTGTGGGGGTATGAAGCTAATTATTATCTTCGTCTTTTGCTTGCCATTATTTTTTGATAAGCCTTCAAGGAGCGGAATATAATGGAAGACACGACCTTAGATAGGAGTGTGGTTCACATATTGGAGGCCGAGTTGGTTGTTCCACCTTTTTTTTCTTCTCGATTTCTCTCTCCTCCCTCCTTTTTTTTCAAAAATGTTTTTCTTTTTGTTTTAGTTTTAGCTTTTTGTATACATTTGTGTATGTATGTAGTGTTTTAAAAGGTGCTGGGCGGTGGAGGGGGAGCCTAGGCATTCTCCTAGGCAGACTAGGTGTTTTCTTAGGCGGTCTCATAATTCTTATAATTTTTTTCCTCTCTATTATACATACTTGTTATATTATACAAAGCATATTGTAGATGCCATTTTTTTTAGAGTTAAATGCACTTTGCATTCTCAAGTATACCCAATTTTGCACATTCCATCCTATACTTCAAAACGTGACAATTTGCATCCCTTTTTTTTAGCGAACCGACACATAACACCCACTAGCTCAAAATTGGTCGTTCAAAGTGATGGAAAAGTGTCAGATTTTGTACTTTTAGCGACGGATATTGGGTCTAAGGGTGTTATGTGCCGGTTTGCTAAAAGTGCGGGATGCAATGTGTTATGTTTTGAAGTATAGGATGCAATGTGCAAAATGTGATAAACTTGGGGATTCAAAGTGCATTTTACTCTTTTTTATTTTTAATTTTACATGAAAAATTATCTATCTTTTTTAAGGCTTAAAAAATTTATTTGAAGTATTGTAACTTAGGTGCCCAGCCAAATCGAGACGTTAGAGGACCGCATGCATGGATTAATCGGACCTAGGCAGGGAATTTTAGTAACACTGATGTATGTATGTTTATATATGTGGGATTTTTCTAATTTATTATTTAAATCTAATTTTATTATTTTGTTTATTTAATATATTTTATTTTTTTCTTATTTTTCCCTTTTATTTTTGTCCTTCATTTTTAGCCCAACTAGTTTTAGATAAAATGCGTTGTTGTGTTGAATACATGTTTTGTCTACCAAATTAATGTATTTTCATTTTGTTATTATGGGTTTGGGGTTGGAAACATAAATTTAAGCTGAGTTTTACATAGGTCAGAATGTTGCTAGACTGCATTCTTGAATTGGCTACTGTTTGTTGACCTTATTCCAGATCTATCCTTTGCCATTCTTGATCTAGCATTTTTTTTCCTTTTTTGATTAGTCAATCTAACATCTTTCTTCTCTGTTGCTGACACTCAATATATAGTTAAGTTTTCATAATGTAATTGTACTATTCTCTTTCAAGCATTTGATGTACAAGATTTACTCTCTATTATAATTTTCATTCACTTTTTACTCAACTGCGCTGACACAATTTATTCAGGTTTTTCTAGCAACTGATGATGATGCTGTGCCAATTATATGTTTTCTTCTCCAAGATCAAAAGAAGCTGTTATCAGTGAGGCTTCAGACTGTAGACTTCAATAATGAGATTCTCTTTGATATTAAACCTGACATGAGTTGGAGTATACCTGCAATTGCGGCAGCACCTGTTACTGTTACTCGTCCGAGGTAGTGGCAACTGGCACGTTTGTTTTTCTGTTTTTCAGTTAACTGATTTGATAATTTTGTGAAAGTCTTCCTGATTTTTTTCCCTTTCACACAGGGTTAAAGTGGGATTACTTCCATTTGAAGACATTATTTGTTTAGCTTCAGAAAACACCGTTCTTCTTTATGTAAGTTGTTTGACCTTTGGCTCATTAATAATCATAATCAAGTTCTCTCGGTTGATAACTTTGTGAAAAATCTATGTGGAGATGCATGGTAGTATTTGTGTGCATACCTTTTTCTAGATCTCGTTTATCCAACATTTCTTAGACTCGTATTGAGTGTGTAGTTGCTATTATTTAAATTAGGTGGACAGTTTTCATCTTTAGCAGTACCACCATTGTAAAAATTCTTTTTCTTTATGCTTTAGCTTTGCATCCAGGATTCATTTATTCTGGTTTATATGCAATTTAACTTATATATAGTCTTACTATAGTACTGAATTTATGGCAAAACTAAAGTCTAGCTCATTGTACTTGGCACTCTTTGTGCAATAAGCCATTAAACTTTTAATTTATGTAATTGGCAAACTAAACTAATTAAAAATATTTAATCAACCCATTGTCAAATTATTTGGATGTCTGTTAGTTTATTATCCACATGGTTGCTTAAAAAAAAGAAATTAAAACATAATGACATGGAGTAAATAAAGATTGACATGACTTTTAAAAATAAATTTTGCAAATTTGCTTTTATCCCTCTTTCTACAAATACACAGTAACTTGTGTCTTGTGGAGCCTCCCATCTCTCTCTTTGCTCGGGAGTCGGAATCCATGAGGGTTAGTGGTTTTGTTGGACCCATTTCTTGCCTGGGCATTACCCCATATCTTCTCCAATCACCCAAATTCAAAATTTTCAAATCAATCACATACTTATTAGTACTACAAATCAAAAGTTTAATTTTGAGAGGGAGAACAATGCTTTAAGCCTCTAACCACGCTGCATCACTTGGTCGGAGTTAGATTGACATTAAATTGGGTAAAATAGAATAATCTTTCATCAATTATTTCTTAAAAAATGAAGAAGATTGAGATAAACCTCTGAGATTGTATTTGATTGGCTTTAAAGTTTGAGGTATTATATAATTTTAAAAAAATAAAACTTAAAAATCTAATCATCTTCGACCTCTAGACAGGTCAACTCAACCCGCTTACCAGCTAAACGGGCCTTCATGAAAAAAAAATCCCAAAACATATATATCTTCAACCTCTAGCCAGGAAAGAGGGAGAAAAATCACCTAATTTTTGTTTTACAGTATGAATCAAGAGCTCTTAAACAACTTAAACATCCATCCACCTAACCCATATTTGTAGGGATCGAAGAGAGCTTGTTCGACCTTGAGGATTAGTAGCGTCTTTGGAAAGTGATTGAGAACAGTTCCGACTTTCTCATCGGAGGAATATGACACACAATACATGAATTGACGATCAAACTAACAATGGAAATAAACTTTTGGGTGTGGGTATTTTGAAAAAGATGAAGATAAAAGAGAGAATGAAAAAGTACCAAAATTCAAACTTGTTTCTTTTATGTTTTTAGTCCGTTGTAACTTTGTTTTGTTTTTTTTTTATTATTACTATCTTACGTGTGAGCCATGTCATTTATGTTATTTTAAATTTATTTTTACACAGCTACGTAGATAATAAACAAACGGACATCCAATTAATTTAATTGAATGAGGTGATTGAATATTTTTAATTGGTTCAGTTAGTCAATTATAAAAATTAAAAGTTCAATGGGTTATTGCACAAAATGAGTCAAGTATAATGGGATGAACATTAGTTTTGCCCTAAATTTAATAAACTTATAACTTCTAGGAGGTCTCATGATGTACTCTCAAGGTTAAAAATTTATAATAATAGTTTTATTGTTTATGATGAACTGCTGAGTTTGATGTATCTTCTCATTTGGTTGATTTATGGTATAATATATGCTAGTATAAGAGTTTTTATCATAGTTGTCACGACGCTACAGCGAGACGCGACGGTAGTTGACCGCTAGGACGCCATGGCGGCCATATGGCGACAAGTCGTTAACAATGTACAATTTATACATTATTTGTTTTACTTTAAAAGCATATTCGACAATAAAATTTTATATACATTAAAACTCGAAATATAATAACTAAATACAATTAAAAACAAAATTATATGAATACTTCACAATTAAAATTCAAAAATAAAATACTTGACAAGTTGACATTGAAAACTAGTAGAACATGTTAGCATACACTACGTAGAGAATAAAGGATCAATCAAGTCAACAATCATCACACATTACAAGTCTAATAAATAATAAAAATTATACCATATAACTAGTTCATGCAAAATGACTTAATCACTTAGTTTGGGCTAGCTATCAAAGCGTAAGCCTTGGAGTCCAAGGCGTTACCTTGTTCTTCTCTAGCACCAGGACGCCTAGTCATTGCCTAGGCGATGCCATGACAACTATGATTTTTATTGATAAGATAGATCATGTATAATGGTATTTACTTCTTGGCTTGAATTTTTAATATCAAGTAAAACAAAGACCGCGAAAGACCATGAAACATGTCCAAACTACATGGAGATGTCAGATACCTTTGTAATTTAAAATAATATATCCTTTTTTTTTGGTTATAATACGTAATCTCTAATTGGTGGTTATGAATGCCAATTATAGTTATTAAATCTTGAATCATATCAGGTATCGAAAATCTCTGATAGTGAATCATGCTTTCTGCTTCTGTGTGTTTCTACCAATTCCCTGAGAGCATAATGCTCTTTTTCTCATAATCTATTATCCTTCTTTTGTAATTCTGCATTATACCAATATTCTCATTTTATGAATGTTGTTTCTCCTAAAATTATAGTTTAGTTTCAAAATTTGGTTTACAAGCATCTTCAACTTTCTTTCTTTTTCCTTACTGATGTATTGTATGCTAACATTTGTTTTTTCTTCTGCTTAATCTTATAGTGCGAATTTTCTTATAGTTATCATTTACAAGCCTTTATATTGTTGCAGTCAGGGAAGCAATGCCTGTGTAGGTATATGCTGCCTCCACCTTTGGGTAAATGTGAGGTTCCTCATAATCCGAATCCCCTGGAAACAGCATCCATTTTTCAAGATGTAAAAATTGTTGGGTTGGCTCATGCTGTAGAAGGGCGTTTCAATGTGATTGTCAATAATGGGAAGGTATGCTAAGTGCAGACATATTCTATGTTTTAATTTGATAACATGAAGATGAGGTAATATGGATAAGTATTGCTATATTACAATGCTAGTTTAACTGTTTGCAAAATTTCTTGCTTTTCATTACTACTAATTTTTGTGATTACATTTGTTTGTTTTGAAAAATTTCATGTTGTTGAAGAAGGCAAAGGGAGCGACTAATGCTTTTAGTGATCTTATACTCCATTTCATTTTAATTGAAACAAAAGAAAGTCTAATATCATTTTTGTCAGTCACACTGTCACGGTGCAAATCTATTTATATGCGGTGCAGTGCTTATGTTTAGTTTGTTCTCTAGATTTAAAGCTTTTAGAGTTATTTTTTTCTTTTCCTGTGCAGATTTTCAGATGTGCATTGCGCAAAAGCCCTTCATCATCATTGACAAATGATTGCATCACAGCAATGGCTGAGGGGCTCAACAGTGGTTTTTATAATCATTTTATTTCTCTTCTTTGGGGTGATATTGATTTGGCATATCTAGCTAAGACTGATTTTGGTGTTGAATCAGAATGGGAATCTTTTTGTACTATCATAATGAAAATGTGCAGAGAGTCCAGGCCTATCACTCATATTCTTTCAGATTCAGTTTCCCATTCATCATGGGAGTTTCTTATCAACAGCAAATTTCACAAGAACTACTGTAAGCTTATCTTTATAAATGGAATCTCTCCTAAAAAGTCGATTAATCTGTTGGGATCCCCTGATTCATACAAGGATTGTTCGCAACTCTGTGAAAAATCATTCTACTCTGAACTTTTGATGGAGACTCTTGATTCATTGCATGCAGTATATGAAACTTTGAAACTAGATAATCTTCGCAAGCGGTAACCCTCTAATTTCCCATGTATACAGTTATGTTCATGGAAGTGTATTTTAATAAAAAAATTTCTCTATGCTCCCTAGTGAAAGCTGTTGTACCATTGATTCCTTAGTTCTGTTCCTTTGGTAGCTGATCAATTGAAATTTTGAGCATATATCTGTATGTTAGGATGTTTAATGGAATGTAAGTTGAATTCTACTGATTTTCAAATACTATTGCAGAACTGTTGATTTAATTGATGAAATTAGACATATGGAGTTCATTTTTTAAAAATATAAGAGAAGCAATTTGTTAGACCTCAGAAAAGGGAGACATCACAACTTGGAGTTCAAGCAGTCCCTCCTGTAAGATACAATTATTCGGTAAAAAAATGATTACAATAAAAAGACAACTTGACAACCCCTGTGGAACGTTGGAAACCACTAATCCTATAAATTCCCCCATAGCTTAAGCCCATAGTGAGGCGATAAATGACACATTATCCCTCAAAGAGGAAGAGGGAGTTATTAAACATCCTGCCATTTTTCACAGTCTGCATACCCTAGCGATGTCTTTTTTTGGGGTTGTGACTCCCTAAAAATGTCAGAGCAAGCACATGGGCACAACATCTTCCCGTCCTCACTACCACCAGAGTCCATTTCCACTAACAAGCTCTTTAATGAAAAAAGGCAAACCTTACCTTGAAGAAACATAAAAAAGGTTAGGAATAACAGAAAATAGCTTATCAACTCATTCCATAAGATCATGTTTGAGAGTTCTGTCAACAGTTGGATCATGTCATGTAAATACATGTGTGGCAGTGTGGGAAAAGGTATCTACTTCGACATAATGTTTTAGGATATTGGATGAGCTTTATACTGTACTTAATTTTGATTGGTTATTTCATACACATTTTTCCGATTAGAGTTATGGAGGCAGATACATTTTCTTTGATAGTTGTGAGCTATTAGATATGATATACATTGTTGGTGCCTCTTTCTTAGAGCTTAAGCTTTTAGATGAGTTGGTTACGTAACATAGTATCAAAGCTATGGGTGTGCAAGATCTTTCGTTCAAATCATCCCGACAGCACATTACCTTTATAATTAAGTTAATGGTGCAAATGCACTTTAATTTGTCCCTTCTCTATAAAAGTTGCATTTGAGGGGGAGTATTAGATATGATATACATTGTTGGCGCCTCTTTCTAAGAGCTTAAGCTTTTAGATGAGTTGGTTACTTAACATGAGCATATTTACAACCGAATTCCATAACCATGAAATTAGTTATTTTTAGCAATGATTTCCATACAGAAATGGAGCATTTATGATGCTCTCTTGCTAACTTGTCTCATCTGTTGTGACCTTCACTGCAGGGACTTGGCTCTTCTGGTGAGCCTATTATGCAATGTTGCTGAGTTTCTGTGTGAGGAAAGCTATTTGGACCAATATATACGTGACTTTCCTGGTCTTTCCAAGAAGTTTGGGAAGTGCAGGACCTCATTTTCCCATAAAACCAGTCCTAATTTATTCAGATGGCTTGAAAACTGTTTGCGATATGGATGTAATTCAGTTAATATATGTGACCTTCCTCCTTTGATCCGTAAAGATAATTGTCCTGTTGTGAGCTGGTCCCGGAAGATAGTGTCATTCTATAGTCTGTTATGTGGTGCAGAAAAGTTAGGGAAAAAGCTATCAAATGGTGTTTACTGTAATGTTGCGACCGGATCATCTTCTTCAAATGAGGAGCTAACAGTCTTGGCAATGGTTGGGGAAAGATTTGGGTTGCAACAGTTAGACTTGCTGCCTGCTGGTGTATCTCTTCCTTTACGTCATGTAAGTGATAGCTAAATGTTCTGGGCATTAATAAAAACAATGGAGATTGATAATTTATATGTATGAAGAGGAGAGCCATGTACCACATTTATAGAAGTAGGTTGTGGCTGTTAAGTATTTGTAAGTTTCCTAGCTTAAGGACTGTTGGGTCTTTGATTACATTTCATACGGCTATATCTGAACGAATCAAGACTGATCATCAGTTAAATTCCACCTAAAGTGTAATAGACAAAAAGTTGGGACTGTTTTATTGTTGTTTTTGGTTTACCTTTTGCTAGGAAATGATAGTTGTTAAATAATTTGAATTCTCAAGTATAGGTGTATCAGACAAATAAAATCATGGTTGTTCTACACTTCTTATGGTTTACCTTTCAGAGGAGAATGACAATAAGCAATTTATTAGCTTTTCTAAGGGGTTACCTTTGATTTCCTTACTCATGTCTCATTTTTATTAATAATCTATTTTGCTAATTGTTGAGTGGGATGCTTCTTCTGCACCTCATAGGCATTGGATAAGTGCCGGGAATCTCCTCCAATCGATTGGCCTGCTGCAGCGTATGCTCTTCTTGGTCGAGAAGACCTATCTTTGTCATACTTGGCACATTCAAGCAAATCCAAGGAACTTGAGCCTCACACCAATATGAATTTGATTTCTGTGTCTACACCTTACATGCTACATCTACATCCAGTGACAATCCTTTCCTCAGTTTCTGGTACAAGTGAACTGGAGAATGCCAAGCTCGAGGATTCAGATTCTGTTGATGGATCTACCATTGATGGTATGGAGCATATTTTCAACTCTAACATGCAGTTGAGGTATGGCCGTGATCTGCGCGTAAATGAGGTAAGTCATGGTTGCTTTCTTTAGGTTATTGTAGCTTCAAAATACAAATATCGTAACTAAGTTGTAAGTTACTGTTTCCAAGTGAAGAAAATCATATGCTGCATGTACAAGCTACCAGAAGAGACTTGCATCCTCAAATCTTCTTTAGTATTTGCTCAATGCATAATTGCATATGCATATTGTTTCAGCATCACTAATTTTTAGAAAGAATATTCTACTCCGTTCTTAATCAAATTCTATCTACAAGATGTGGTTTATTTTCATTTATTTCATTAGGAGTGTGGTGCAGGCTGGAGTGCGAGAGGACAGAATTTTACTTTGTTTCTTAAACGAACCGAAGTTTCTTTAGGGTAACAGATGAAAAGAAGGTTCTGAAAAGCAAAACCCTTTCTTAAAAACGAAAATGTTCTTTCAAAGCTGCAAATAATATTTACGTATAAGAAAACAATACACTGAAATTTAGTAAAACTAAATCCTTACCATCCATTAATTATAATCTCAGCCATACAATTTAACCTAATAAAAACAAGAAGAAACGACTACTCAACTGCTAAATTACTGCACATGAATGGCACATTCACCACAAGACTGCTACAGCATGTGAATAGTACTCTGCTACTGTAACTTCCTTAAGTTTTCAAAACTTTTCCTCCTACTTCAGAGTGCCTACCTTCCAATTCTCTGAGGCCCATTGTGCAAGATATGATTTCCTCCATGTTAGAGGTACTTGTCAATAATGATTCACATGTGCACAAGGATATAGGTTGCACCTAATCTCTCTGCATTCTTTTCAATTCTCTTCTTTATAACTAACTTTCTTACACAGTAAATACTAAGAGCCTATTTTCCATCTCTCTTTCATTTCCATATTCCCTCTTTTGTTGTCATATTCTCTCTTTGTTTTCAGTCCCCCGCCCACCCTTCTAAATATCCTTGAAATGGGCATGTGTTTGGATAGCATTTTCGTAAAGCATATTTTTGAACTTTCTAAGTGAAATTTAAGAAAATTGTAATAACTAATTATTTAATATCTTAAGTTCACTATAACCCCCCATTATATATTCTTGTCTTCCTATTTTTTTTTTTAAATTTCAAACTCATTATTTCTTATTCATTTCAGAAAACAAAAATGTTGTCCAAAGTCCAAACATAATTTATGTTTTCTTGTTTTGAAAATGAAAACCGAAAAAAAGATTGTTTTGTTAAAATTCAAATTAGCCTAATTGTTTTCCAATCCAGATCATCTAAAATGGAGCCCAACTTTTTCTTGTTTTATCGAGATTTGAGTGGAATGTTGTGGGTCCTGAACCTCTTATATGTTGTTTCTGATTTTTGTCGGGTCCTGAATGTCTTATAAGTTATTTCTAATTTTTGTATAAAGGATCATTTTTGGATCAGATATTGACTCAAAATGCATGCAATACAAATTTATGGGTCTCTAGTTGGCAACACGACAAGTGGTACGGGTACCTGCAGTAGTGCATTTCTGAATATTGTAGGATATTTCCTTTTTCTCCTCCCCTTACTACAAGGTTTCCTCCTGCATGCTTTTGTATATCTATTTATTTTAAGGTGTATATGCCCTCAAGCTTGATTAATGGGAGTATGGGGCAATCAATTCCTGGATATTATGCAATCTCACTTTTCTACATGCACCACATATTTTATGGTGGTGATCAGTTATGGTCTTAACTCAAAATTATTTTAGTCTTTTTTGTTGGGTATATTGTTTACTTAATGAAAGATCATATGATGGCTTTTATCAAATCATATGTTAATTGCCTTAATTTACTACCCTTTTTCTTTTCATATTACTAGCTTGCTATGGGTTCTTTATCTTGATATTATTCCTTTTAAATTTGTCATTCTGTACTTGATAAACACTTTCATTCTCTCCCTTTTTTTTATTAATATAATGTGGGATCCAAAAGGATGGTAATTGAATGCCTTTCATTTCTCATAGGTTAGACGTCTTTTATGTTCTGCAAGGCCTGTGGCAATTCAAACGCCTGTTAACCCTACTGCGTCTGATCAGGACCTCCAACAGGTACACCATCGTGCTTCTACTCCTTTTTCATATTTAATGTCATTGTTCTTACTAATTGACCGAATGTACTGGAAAATGCTAAAGTACTTCCTCAAAGTTACTTGTTTCCTTTCAGTTTTGGTTCTTCACTAACAGAGATTTCTATTCTCATATAAATGGGAATATCTAAGTTTCGTCGTATAGTCTGCAACCATGCAAGTCTGCAACTCTGCATCAATCAATCTAATAAAATAATGAGAAATTAACATAATTGTTTTAAAATCTGGATGAATCAATGGATGCCCATTCTGGCGAGATCCTATAAATGAGGATAACACATCAACCTTCTTACCACCCCTGTCCAGTGCTGATTTATTCAGACTTCTTCTGATGGGTCGAGGAAACGATAGGGTAGCTCTGTTCTATTCACTTTTTGAATTATGGTTATTGTTACTGCATGTATCATCATCATCTTCTATCTCTTACCTTTTTTTAATTTTTTAAATTGTTGCTTTCTTGTACTTCATTTGTATAGGCTCAGCTATGGCAGCTTGCTCAACGTACAACTGCACTTCCTATTGGCCGTGGAGCATTTACTCTCGCAACCACGCATACCCTTTTAACAGAGGCAATGCCCCCTTTTTTTCTGCGGTGATATATAAAGATTCCATGTTTAAACTTAACTTGCTTTACTCTAGCACTTGATTGTTCAGTAGAATGTGGTCCCTTGGGGTTCTGCAATGCGATTTGATTAAATGTGTCAAGATACACTGTTGATTCTATAATATAATGCTTCAGTTTTATAAATTTTATTTTTCTGTAGGCGCTTACAGTCCCCAAGCTCATTTTAGCAGGTCGGTTGCCAGCTCAACAAAATGCAACGGTATGTTCACATTAGTTGTTGGTTCTGAGTGAAAAAGTCTTAACTCCTTAAAATTTGGAATAGTAGATCAAATATTTACTTGGTGATATAATTTTCTTCGAAATCGTATCTTATATTATCCTTTACTTTCAAGATAATCCAGCAGCTTAATCTTTATGGCTCGATACTCTTTCTAGAAAAAATATCTTCTGTATGTCTTTATTTTATGTTCACAAATTTGTTGTTTCTTTAAATTGTTGATCTAATTCCTTGGCAGGTTAATCTAGATCCAAATATAAGGAATATTCAGGAACTCAAATCTTGGCCTGAGTTTCACAATGCTGTAGCTTCTGGACTAAGGCTGGCCCCTATCCAGGTTTATTTTTGTTTATGATATTTATGAAGACCATACAAATGATACAATCTACCCATCGAAGAAAAAAGAAAAAAGAAAAAAGAAAAGCTGCAACATTAATTTCGTTTCTATGTGTGCTATATATTTGCTGCTATTTTAAGTGGTTATAGTTGGTATTATTCCTTGGGTTCTGATTAGTGCTCCTGGGTTTTACCTAATGGAATTCTCTATTATTTTGAAGGGAAAAATGTCAAGAACATGGATCATATATAATAAACCGGATGAGCCAAATGTTATTCACGCAGGGCTTCTCCTTGCACTTGGGCTACATGGACATCTGCGTGTTTTGACTATAACAGATATATACCAATATTATTCTCAGGTCTTTTTTTTGTCCCTTTAATTTGGTGCTGCAATACTTGCTTTTGTTCAAATTACTTCTTCCAAGAAATTGGGAATTATTACATTTTGGGTCAGGTTATTTGATAATAGAACTTGTACTTGATAAAAATCAGTATTTGATTTTGTTTCAAACAGGGACGGGGCCCTTTGAGGGCCTACGAGGGTCCGGGGATGGGACTACCCACATATTTTGAGAATCAATATTACGACCCTAAGAAATTTGATGTTTTTACTCCAGGCTCCCCAAAATCCAAATGTATATGATTTCCACAAGCATCTTTAAAATCAATCTTTTATTTCAGTGAAGTCCTAACTAAAAAATTACATATCTACATGCTAAAATTTTTAACTTTCCCTTGGTAGATGAAATTTTATACATTACTTATTGTTATATAAATGTGTTTCAGTATGTGTTCTTGGTTGTTAAACTAGACGTAAAAGTTGTATTTTTTTTGTTTTGTTTTTTAATTTTGTTAGCCTCCACACACTCTTGCACTGTCTGTGTGCTCACATACACGGGTCTGTGCTTACAGTGTTTCGCTGTATTTGGATGCGTCTTCCATGAGAATTTATGTTTAGACTTTTAAGTTTGTTATTCTTGCTTTTTTTTTTTTTAAATTTATATGAATTTATCTGACCTATTATGATATTCCCTTTTCTTCCTCCGTCGGAAATAGAAGACCTCTCAAAGTATATTTTTTCTCAGTCTCGTCCACAATTGTATTCCTGATGTTTTTTCCATTTAGGAGCATGAAAGCACGACAGTTGGACTAATGCTTGGACTTGCAGCATCGTATAGGGGAACTATGCATCCAGCAATATCAAAGGTTAAGTGGTCTAAATATTTTTCATTTACTTGCTGTTTTCTCTAATTTCTTGCAAGCCTGCGATGGGATATGATATTCATGTAGTACGGAACCTGAGAAATGATCAAATAGGGAATTCGTAGATTTTGATTTGTGCATTAAATTGGTCAAATGGAGGAATATTGGTAGTAAATGTTCAACATCTATATATCTAGTCATAGTTGTGGGGAAAAGATCACGCTGTTGTTAATCCTTCACTTCCTGTCTCTTCTTGTACCTCATACCAATGAAGAGACTAGAGATGATGGTATAATAATGCCATGGAAAGGAAAAGACTATAATCAATTTGAATGAAGATAGTAAATAAATATAAATAGCTATTTATTTTTTAAAAAAATGTTTTCCTAGACATAATGGGTAGGTGAAATAAGATTCATGTAGCTGAGACTAAGTTGCTGGGAGAAGACTTTCATTCATTTGAGTCTAGGTGTGATGTCGCCAAGTCAGTGATATGTAACTTATGTAAATTTGATCTTGCGAAGATATATAAATATGAAGACAATCACTGCACAAGATTTTCTTTAGTGTTCTTTATATGCATCAGTAGCTCCCTTTTTGCTGATTTAATCGCACTGTTATGTGGCAGTCACTTTATGTACACATACCAGCTCGCCATCCATCTTCTTTTCCTGAGTTGGAATTACCAACCCTTCTGCAGGTATCTACTACTGTGTTCCTTTCTGTTTATTCTGCATCACATTTTATTGTTCACGCTATCATTTTTCTATGTAGATTGTTGGGTTCTTTTCTGATATTTACATACATGTACCTTTTGTTTTATGTGAATTTGAAAATGTATGCTTAATCAAGCTCTTCCCTTATCCAACATTGGAATCATTTTTTTTATTCATCTTTTTGATAAGAAAGAATTTTTTTATATTAATCCAGTTGATAGATTATTTGGTTTCTAACCCAGAAGAATTTCATAGTTAAATTATATGGTTATTCTCTGGACATCAACTTAAACATCCAACTTTGTTACATTACTTTTACAGTCTGCAGCACTTATGTCTGTTGGGCTGCTTTATGAAGGATCTGCGCACCCCCAAACTATGCAAGTTCTCTTGGTATTTTCTTCTTCTTCTTCTTCTTCTTCTTCTTCTTCTTCTTCTTCTTCTTCTTCTTCTTCTTCTTCTTCTTCTTCTTCTTCTTCACTACTATGTATTTAGACTTCATGTTTGAAAGTTGATATTTCCTCTATATTATATGATTTTGATATTCTGCTCGGTGGATATGTGTACTGCAGTTACTAAAACCCATAGAATCTGTGGTCCTTGCAATGATTTTAAGCTGTCAATACGAAAATATAAATAGAATTTATGACATTAATTTGGTGTAATTTATTTATTGTGTTCATTATTCTGTGTCTCAAAGTCTCATCTTCTTTTTTTGGATATGTTTCTTGCTAGTTAACAGAGATGCATGGCCTGATCTCTATTTTGTTTTTTTTGTGGGTTTTTCTTCTTCTAAATTGTAATTTCCTCTTGGTTTTGAATTTTATTTTGTTTTACTGACTATGCTGTTACTGTATTCTGTTACATATATTTTTAGTGTTCTGTAAGCACATTCGTTTGACCTTCCATATTTATGTAGTAGTCCAGTAATTTATACCTCTGTAGTCGACTGCGTGTATCAGAATTTACTCTCTGACTTGGTTTGTGATCATAAGAATATGCATCAATTCAACTTAACTCAAAGATGCATCCCAAACTAGTTTGGTTAGGCTGGAAATGAATAGAAAGGCAAGGAAAAACAATGATCATAAGAAGGTCGTGCTTGAAGCGATGGTCAAGTGCTCACTTTGTGAATGCTTTGTACCATTGTGGCCTTAGGACATTATTCTTTTTATTCCTTTATTCCTTTATTCCATTCGTCCTTTCTTCCAAGTTCCAAACTTGTCCTACAGATGGTACCAGAGCTAAACTTATTATCTTTGATATAAACTATCATCTCCCTACCCACTTTTCTGGCTACCATCATTTGTTGAAGTTTGCTTAAAAATCGATATCAAAATCTCAAAATAAAGAAAAGAGACGAAGGTGCTGATCTGCATTAGGAATTGTCGTTGCCGTAATTACTTTAGCTACCTTAGCTGGTAACATCATCCATCACCCACCCAACAAATTATTATATATATATATATATATATATATATATATATATGTTTTAAAGAAGTAGTAAAGGAAGAGAGATATATATCATAAAAAACTGTAGCTTTCTTCTATTTCCATGCCCCACAGAATAGCGAACGAAGCACATCTCTATGAGACTTTACCATCCTTAGATGTCCCAAAATCTCTAAACATGATCTGAAAGGCAAAATCTCCACTGAACAGAGATAAAACAAGAGGCTCCCCAAACTACCAAGAAAAGATAATTCCACAAACCTCTGGCTACCTGCCAGAATAAACCAGTGCTCATGCAAGTCAGAAAATGTCTTGGACATAACACACATGTGACATGTCCAAATAAAGAGCTTACAAGGCCTTCTCTGAAACAAATCATTTGTATTTTGACTATTGAGACAATTAAGAACTGACAACTAAACAAAAGCCTTATTTTTCAGGGAATCTTGGTCTTCAAATGAAAGAAAAGGGCACTTATTATGAGATCAACTACGAATGATGAACTCGAAGAATGGGTTGCACGTTAAATTACCTGAAGAATCTAAAGTCCAAGATCTCATATCTAGAATGACCAACACAGGCCAAATACACAGCCTCCTGGTTATTTAATTTCCAAAAGAAAATGTGAAAGTTTCAAGAAAAATTATCCCTGTCCCTTTTACTTTTTAGCGGCATTATCTTTTTTCTTAAATGTTTGATGTAATCAAATTGAAGGTCTTCATGAAATCCTAGTGAATCAAGATTATTAAGTGTACATATGCACAAACTAAAGACAGTGCTGGTCATGGGTTATTTGCATTTCCCCTTTGAAGTATGCACTGAACCCATTCAAGTTCTAATTGCTCGAATTAGTTTAAGTTAACTCATTTTGCCCATTGGCTTCAATTCAGACTTTATGCTCTGCACGTGCATTGAAATGTTTTGTGTGCAAACTAGTTTTATTTCCTAAAACATTCCTTTGGTGCAATACAGTCATCAAAAGTGAAGAGCACATCTAAATGGAAGTCAATTTGGCCAATTGGGTCAGATTGCAACTGAGAGTAAACTTCAAGAGTTAAGTTTGGACAAATAGAACTTGAGGAGATTAAGTGCACGTTAGTTCATACTTCAGGGAATCAGGGATTGAAATTGCAAATAAGCCTACTGATCATCATCTGGAAGTTTTTCATTCTGACACCATCTATAAGGTAGTTGATGATCAAGAGTCAAAATCTCAATTTATTTAAAGTGTAGAGAATGGTTTGTAGTTGAACTAGAACCAGTAGATTGAAGGTGTACACAAGGAATATTTTGTCTTGTTCAACATGAAAATCTCTAACTCCAACAATTGATGTCTTTTCTAACAATCAAGCTGCATGTACTTTTCAGATCCTTAAAATTTAATTGAAAAGACAGAATCCCACTTTATATACCGACTTTGACAAAGATATAAATAAATTCAATTTAAATTGGTTTTTAATTGAAGCTATTGAGTGACTGCAGAACATGGAGATTTTTTTTTGGGTAAGTGGGAGATGGTGATTATAATGTGGGGTTTATTTCACGGGGTTATACATTTTGTTAATTGAAACTTTAGTTTTGTATCTAAACTTATGTTTTGACATGATTTTGCCATTGTTGGTGAAAGTACTATTTGTTAACAACCATCTTCTTCAAAACTCGATCAGAAGGGATGACGAGAAAATAAGGGGAAAGGGAGAGGGAGTGGGAGTGGGAGCAGGAGAGCTCCATTAGGAGTGGTCTGGAGCAGAGTCCAACACTTGAATACCACTGCCTATTCCTTTTGTTGGATAGGCTTGTCAATAGATGTTTTATTGGAGCCAAAATTGTTAAGATATATGGGCTTCGTGGTAAATAAGAATTATAAGCAGTGGCATTTCCAGGAAATCTGAGAAAAGGAAGGAGTTCACTACTCCCATATCTGAAGGAACTTTCATGGCAAAGTGGTCTTTAATAATAGTAGTTCTATAAATTTCTACTGTGTTACTTGGATTTTGTTTTGCTCATAATATTGGGCAATATAATACTCTTTCTGATTGCCTTTTCTATTCGATATAATGTTAGCAACTAATATCTTATAAATTTTAACAGGGAGAAATAGGTCGTAGAAGTGGAGGCGATAATGTACTTGAAAGAGAGGGTTATGCAATTTCTGCCGGATTTTCACTGGGACTTGTTGCCTTGGGTATGATTTAAGATGGACACTTTTTTTCAAAACTTACGAAGATATTACTTTTGTTTAACCATGATTTGTTCAATTGAAAGGCCGAGGAGAAGACGCTCTTAATTTCATGGACAATTTTGTGGATCGACTGTTCCAATATGTCGGCGGTAAAGAAAGTCACAATGTAAATGCTGTTACTGGATTTTGTTTCCCAAATGCTACCATAAGATTTGATTCACCTTCTTGCAGATTATGTACTATACAAGAACTCAACATGACCTTGTTTATTTATTACTCTTCAGGAGAGATCCCTTCTCTTGACTCCATTAACCGAGGAGCACAGTCGCAGTGCTGGGCAGGTTGTACATGTTTAGACCTACCTTTGATCATCATAATTTGGCCCTTGCTTTTAGAAGTATTTTGTTTTTCTGTTTTTATCATAGTAATCTATGGCATTCATTATACTTCTTTCTTCTTATCTCTCACTGAGTGCGGCTATTGTCATTTTAGGTTATGGATGGGACCCAGATCAATGTGGATGTCACTGCGCCTGCAGCCGTAATTGCTCTTGCTTTAATGTATTTAAAGGTAATTTTGTGAATGTAACAAACCTCAATATTATGATATTTTGATCATACTATAACACTAATACATCAGCTTATGTTCTTTATCAAGTTCATAATGCCTTGTATCCTGGGAACTCTTTTCATTTTTCACGACTGAAGCCTCATAATTATTGCAGACTGAATCAGACATGATGGTGTCAAGACTCTCTACTCCACGCACACATTTTGATTTGCAGTATGTAAGGCCTGATTTTATAATGCTTCGCGTCATTGCTCGGAATTTGATTATGTGGAGCAGGTATAATATTTTCATTCAGTCCCAAGAGTGCATAAATCTGTCACCTGTTAGTTGCCCCTCGAGTTTTTGGCTCAATGTATTTGCTCATTTTAGGGTACATCCATCTGAAGATTGGATTCAGTCTCAGATTCCTGAAATCGTGCAAAATGGGGTTGAAGGCCTTGGTGACAAGATGGGTGATGTTGATGAAATGGATGCTGAAGTTTTTATTCAGGCATATGTTAATATAGTAGCAGGAGCTTGTATATCACTTGGTAAGTAACCTTTTTGTTTGGTCAGTCCTTGAGATCATTTATATGTTCATTTTAATAACTTGTTTTCTCTTGGATGCCATTTCTAATTTAGACATCGCAATTACGATTCTGAGAGTTTTATTTCTCGAGCTGCGTGCACTGTTTCTAGAATTATCATAGTCAAATACCGCACATTAAAAGCTTTCTGTAAGGATTAAATGTATTTAGTGACGTGCAACTCTTGGACAGTATCTTGCAAAATTCAAATGGGATGTTGAGAAATTAAATTCCTCTAGTAGAGAAACAGCTATTGAGCTTACAACCCTCTTAACCACATCTAGATTCCTCACTGGACTACTGAGCTATGACTATGAGTCGCTATATATATGTTGCTATAATCATTGTGTTGAAGTTGAGGATGTGTCCATGGATGCTGGGCTCAATAGGTATAACGTTGTGTATCTATCTCTGTTATTCACTTATTGTTAGCTACTTAGCCTTATTCCTGGCAAAGATTTATGTTTTATTCTGAAATCTATAAGATTTAATGGTGGCAGGTCTAAGATTTGCTGGTACACGAGATGGAAATGCACAGGAGTTACTTTACAAATATGCGGTTTACTTTCTTAATGAGGTCTCGCCTTCGCTGGATGCTATTTAATTTATATGTGTGTGCGCATGTGTGTTTTCAACTTTATATATATATATATATATGCCAACTGTTTTGCTTCTTCATCTCTATGTTTGGCAGATAAAGCCTGTCTCTGTTGCAAGTGGCAATAACTTCCCAAAAGGATTGTTGCAATATGTTGATCGGAGTACATTGGAAACATGCCTTCATCTCATTGCTCTTTCCCTGTCTGTGGTAGGTGGTTTTTGCAAATTCTTAAATTTACATCTGTACTTATTCGTATGTAAGTGCTTATTCAACGATGATGTTTTCTGGGGCAAAGGTTATGTCAGGTTCTGGACATTTGCAAACTTTAAGATTCTTGAGATTTCTTCGTAGTCGAAATTCAGCTGACGGGCATGTTAATTATGGTACTCAGTTAGCGGTAAGCTTTCCTATAAACTTGGCATGGGAGAATAGAGATATTATTGTCTAGTATGTTACAATTGAACTGTACAGATTGTAGTAAATATTTGCAAACTATATATATATATATATATATATATATATATATATATCAGTTGTTGGGTTTATGAATACTCCCAAGTGTAAGCTTGTAATATCAGTTACATATTTATAATGGCCTTTCTTTATTGTAGAATGAGGTCCTCATTCCCAACTTTTAAGTAGACCAGGACTTCCTTTTAATTACTAAAAAAAACATAATACTAAACAAAAAACAAAACAAAAAGAAGTGGACCAGAACTTCCTACTCCTCAACTAGTTTTAGTGAAGTCTTAAGACGATATACACGAAAGTGCAAATTTCATGAGCTGCAACAGGGCTAATTAGAAACTTATTTTATTTTTCATTTTATTTCTCTAATGCATTACTATGATGTAATTTGACATGTGAATCTTACTAATTTTGAGTTTGAAAATATGTCAAATTGACTTTCAAAAGTCAATAACTGTGTTACTCGGACTCGCTTGTTTCTGATGGAGTATCCGCATCGACACGATCCGATACTGGTGCGGTACTTTCAATCCGGATACGGCTCTGATGCTTAGCTGAATGAATCGTCTATTTTGCACTTCGCCTCGCCCGAATCGACATCATAGTTGTCCTAGCGTAACAAGCAGCGTGGCGATGCTTGCCTTGGGGTAGGCTTTTAAGGCGCTCGACTGAATAGAGTCCTAAAAGTGAAGAAGAAGATGAAAAAAATGATCTGAATAAGAAGAAAAGGATTTGAAGAAGAGGATCGGCTGAAAGCAAAAGAAAAAGAAGAAGATTTCTAACTTAGTTGTCGTCCACTAATGTATGCAATGAGTCGTTACCCACTCAAAGGCAAAAGCAGTAGTGGTGTTTGTGTATTCCATTTGTTGTTTAATAAATAAATAATAAATAATTAACTTAACATAAAAAGTAAATAATAAAAAATAAATAATATAATAAAAAACACCCTTTAAAAAAATAATAAATATTAAAAATAATAATAAATAATAATAATAAATAATATAATAAAAAAACACCCTTTAAAAAAATAATAAATATTAAAAATGATAATAATAATATAAATAATAAATAATAATAATAAAAATATTAATTTTTATTTTTAACAAAATAATAAATATTTCTACTGTTTTCATAAAAAGTAGTAAATAATTATTTTGTTATTTTAAAAAGTAACACTTTTTTCATAAAATATTAAATGCTTATTGCATGTACAATTTTAACCTTAAAAGTTATAATTTCGACCACATAAGTCGTGTCATTTTGACTTTAAAAATGATTATATTTCTTAGTATGTCTACAATGTAGATGAGAAAATCAAATATTATTTCATTTTGTCATATTATGATAAATGCATGTTTATATGAATTTGGACAGTATAAACATTGTTAAAAAATCATAACATACCGTATCCCCGCACTCGTGTCTAAATTCGGATTCATATCCGTGTATCTTCTATTTTTTGACTTCAGTAGGGGTGTTCACCGGTAAAAAATCAGACCGAACCGGATCGAAAGTATCCAAAATAGGGTACCGAAATCGGTATCGGTTGAACCGGTATACCGGACCGATTAGCCGTTCCGGTACCGGTTTTACCATGCTTGAACCGACCCAATCTTTAAGCCAAATTCAGCCTTAGTTTAGACCAAAATCCGGCCCAAGAAAGAGCAGCCCAAGACTTGCTTTTATGCCAAATTTTGGCCCAAGGTAAAGCAACCCAATACTAGCCTTAAAATTCGGCCCAAGCATACTAGGTTTCTTTAAGCCAAAAGGCTTTTTATAAGAAAAACCTTTTTAGACTTTTATCAATTAACCAATGTGGGACTTGACTATTAAGGTCTCACTTGATAGTCTTTTTATAAGGAACATTTTCTTAGACTTTTATAAGTTAACCAATGTGAGAAGACTTTTATAAGTTAACCAATGTGGGACATATCAAGTTCTCAAAATCCTCAGTTATAACTTTTAAGGTCTCACTTGGTAGTTTTTTATAGGAAAACTTCCTTGAAGATTTTTATAAATTAACCAATGTGAGACTTGGAGACAACCAAATATCTCCTTCACTTAGTCTTTTTATAAGAAAAACTTACTTAAATTTTTATTAATCAACGTGTGAGTTACAAAAAACATATTCTATCCAATTAATTAATTAACTATTTAATTCTCTTGGCCTTAATTGTTAATTCTCTTGGCCTTAATTGATTTTCGTTTTTAGTATATATACCCAGTTACAACAAAGATAATTATTCTAGATTTCTTATTAAAGTTACAATGAGTGTGAGGCTTTCCCAACTTATTGATAAATAGTTTAAGGTTATCCAACTTCTTTATACTTTAACCAATTAAATCCATATGGAACTTGTAAACCACCAACTATTAAGGCTTCCCTTGGTACTCATTTTATAAGGAAAACTTCCTTAGATTTTTACCAATTAACTAATGTGGGACTTGGCTTTCAATTGGTAGAAAACTTTCTTAAATTTTTATTAATCAATGTGAGACTTACAAACAACCATATATATGTTCTTTAATATGTGTTATCTTGTCTTACCAATATCCCACATTGTCTAATTTGTGTTCTCTTGTCTTACTTCTATTTTATAAATAGGGGAGACCACCAATTCAAATTTCATTCAAGTCCTAAATATTCTATAATGTCTTTTTTTGTTTTACTTCTATAGTTCTATTTTATTAATAGAAGAGACTTTAAGCCAATTCTATAAAGCTAAGTAATTTTTTTTTTAAAAAAGGGATTGAACTGGTACAACCGGTTCGGTCCGGTACCGGACCTATGAAATAGGTAACCGAAATTGGTACCGAAAATCGGTTTGTACCGAACCGATTTTTTTGTATCGAACCAGTCGGTTCGGACCGGTTCGCTTTCAAAACCGAAAAAACCAAATGTGTTGAACAATCCTATGTCCGACACCTAGATTCGTACCCGTACCCGCTCCCGAGTCCGAGTAACACAGGTCAATAATAATCTTATAATTTGGAATGGAAGGAGTATCTAAATGTTTTACTAATTATTGTTATTATGTATAGTTGACTATGATTAATAAAATATAATATTCCAACCATCTCATTTCTTAAGAAATAAAAATTGATTATTTAACATGAATTTTATGACATGTTTATAAAAGTTGCACATTATATTTCCTTATATATGTTAAATATGAAAAGAACTATAACACAATTCAATTCAAATAAAGGGACACATTCTAATTTCTAATTGGATCCAACTAATTGCCTTATGGATGCCTAGGTGGGGTGCTTTATCCCCTATACATCTAGGCGCTTGCCAACACCTCGCCTTGTCTTAATTCCTTGACAGCTATGTTTAAGAGTGAGCGACATATCAAGTTCTCAAAATCCTCAGTTATAGCAATTCTCTGGTTCATGGAAGTGAGCGACATATCAAGTTTTCAAAATCCTCAGTTATAGCACCTCTTGTACATGGAATCTGTAAGAGAAACACATTTAGTACATGCTAGGAAATAATGAGTGAATGTTTGAACAAAATACATGATCCGAGTCACTCTAGAATCAAGAATATGGTACAATGTTAGGATACCAATTACATCACATGATCAAAAGCTTACGAGTTTAAGAGATTGAACCTCTCATTCACATAATATGGTTTTCACCAATAAATTGAGGCGTTTCAGATTCTAAGTTGCTACCAATTCCTGCTATTTTAGCTCTATAATAAGAGGCCTGTTGGTTAATTGTACTTGCTGAGAGGTTCCGATGGTGCCATGATCATGTCATCCAACATCTTATTAAGGGTATGATTGTGATGTCAGCACGTGCATCTTCAAAGTGGTAGTGTCCTCAAAATTCAAATTGTTCAAAATTACATGGTGATCATTTCCATTCATAGGGTTTCTTTAGTAATCAGCATACACTATTCGTCCTCCTGCTTGATGAAAACACTTAATTTTTTCACTGTACGTTACAGAAATTTTGTGTAATTGGTGTAATTGAGTGGTTGCACATTTAGGGCTATGTTTGTCTGCAAAAATGATGGGTGGGATATGACTATTTGTATTAATTTATTACAACTTCGAACTATTTTATTCCATGATTAGTCTGTTATTTAATTCACGAACTATTTTTGATCATTTTTAAGGTCATTTGATACCTCAAAAGGGGGATTATATAGTACCACCTTTCCACTTGGGATTATAATCCCTCATGAAATGGTCTTAGAAATGATAAAATAGTCATGGGATCAAATAACTTTGTAATCATGAGTTAAAATAGTCCGACGTGGTAATAAATTGATACAAATAGTCCTATCTCACCCATCATATTTGTAAAGAAGCATAGCCTAGGTGTCTACTAGAATTAGACTAACTTTTTTTTTACTTGGATCAACTTAGAAAGTTGGACAGCCAACTCGTTACTAGTTTTGGTTCTCACTTTACCCCCATAATATGGGCCTTGATCAAATCACTGAATCTGTATCAAGTGTGGGTGTTCCTATTATGTATTGGCTAACTAAAAACTAGATTTCAATAGCCTGTGGCATGTTCTATATTTCTCTCATGTAATAAGCTCATACTATCCGAGGAACTTTCTACCTTGGTAGAAAAGGATTACATTATGCGCATAGAATCATACTGACATGTGAAAAGATCGAAGTGTGACACTGTTCAGATTAGATAAATACTAAATTCATGAGCGGTTAATCGTGTGTTTAACCATTATATTGGGTGATGTGCAATCTATCTAAACTTTTTTTTTTTCATTTCCTTTATTTATTATATCAGTGCATTTTTTTTTCAGGTAAGCCTATCCATTGGTTTCTTGTTTCTTGGAGGTGGAATGCGTACATTTTCAACTAGCAACAATTCTGTTGCAGCTTTACTTATAACCCTGTATCCACGCTTGCCTACTGGTCCAAATGACAATCGATGCCACCTTCAGGTAAATCATGATTGAGAGGTATTAAACCTTTGTTTCATTATCTTTTTTCTATTTGAACACAACCAAAGCAATTGAGAACCCTTTTAAGCACTTGAGTGAAAAATGGGTTTAGAAACTATGTCCTGTGGCTTTCTACCTGCTAGGGCCATATTAACGAATAAATATTTACTTTTGAGGAAGTGTATTTAGAGTTTGGGTTTTATTGCACACATGAGAATAGGACTATGTAGAATTAAGGTTGTGTTATGGGATGTTGTCACAAAGAATTGAAGATAAGTTTCCAACATACTTGCGGCCAAAATTACTGATCAAGGAAAAAAAGACAAAAAGAAAAAGAAATTGAAGATAATTTCTGTAGTACGACGTCTGTTTATTCAAGTTTAGAGGAATAGGATCGTGTAATAGTTCACTTTCGAAAACCATGATGGAGACAAAAGGCCTGTTCTTATATCATTCACCGTAGGTGAATGGAAATGATTTTCATAAACAAACCTGGCAAAGAATACACACTCTTGTTCATCACGAATGCTTTTTGTGTCCTTTTCCATTATGTTATCTATTCTATTATGTCTTTAGCTATTGTCTGAAGGAAGTTATTTTCTAGGCATTCAGGCATTTATATGTCCTTGCAACAGAAGGCCGATGGGTTCAAACAGTTGATGTGGATACTGGTTTACCAGTTTATGCTCCTCTTGAAGTCACAGTTAGGGAAACTGAACATTATGCAGAGACAAGTTTTTGTGAGGTCTCCCCTTGCATTCTACCAGAACGTGCTATTGTGAGTTCATGACCAATCATCATCTCTTGCTCTATTTATTATTTATGTTGAGCTTTAGGTTTAATATGTAACTGTAACTAGAAAGAGACGGCCAAATGCTGCAAGGAACATATACTGAGACAAAACAGTTCTAATGGCTGGGGCTAGTATTGGTTGTCGAAATGCTTAAATTACATAGTAAATTGGCTACTGCCTTCACAGTTCCAATCAACTTCTTTGGATTATTAAAACTCTTACAGTGTCTATTATCTGCTTCATTTCAGCTCATTAAACTGAAACTTTAGGATTAATGTAATGTTGAACATATGATGCAGTTAAAGACTGTTCGTGTTTGCGGTCCACGGTATTGGTCTCAAGTCATTGAGCTTAATCCCAAAGGTAGAATAGCTGTCAATTCTCTCTGTTGATTTGTAATAAATTATTGAAAAGTTTCATCCAATTGCAAGTCTTAATTTTTCAGAGAAATCTTGGTGGAATGCTGGGGACAAGAATGACCCATTTAATTCTGGCATCCTCTATATCAAGCGAAAAGTTGGAGCATGCTCATATGTCGATGATCCCATAGGATCTCAGTCACTACTGTCACGTGCGATGCACAAGGTTTGAGCTCTAATAGTGTTAACACTAATTTGATCCTTTCTCAGTTCTGAATCTTTGGAAGGAATAATTACGCTCAAATGCAGGTGTTTGGTTTAACAAGTCTGAGAGCATGTACGTCAACGAACTATGACGGTAGTTTACCAGCCACAGTGCATCAATTGGTCAGTACCTTCTCATCTGATCCGAGCTTGATTGCATTTGCTCAACTTTGCGATGACCCCTCCTGGAATAGCAGGCAAGTGTAAAGATCTTCGATGTTCTTTTGTCTGAAATCATTCCCAATGTCTTAAAAAGCATGGCCAATGATCTTATCGTTCTCTCACACTCCCTTGTTATATTATGTCATAAAAAGGCCTTTTACTGGCTTGGACTGGTATTTTGCATGCACCCTCGTATTTACGAAAATGTATAAAAAACTTTTCGTTTAGACCAAGAGTTGCCAGAAAACACTAGCTTGATCACAAATTGCATGTTCTTATGAATGTTCAAAGACAGGTTATGTAAATATACCTAAAAAATTGGAAACCTACAACTACCTCTGTATTTAGTTTTATATTACGGAAAGTCTAAGGAAGTTGCAGTATATATATATATATATATATATATATATATATATGTTTATGGGATTGTGTACATAGTTTATTTTTCTCTCTTTTGCTTTTCTTCTTCCCCTTTTTTCCCTTTGTTTTCTTCCCTTCCTCGAAGCTCGTGGATGAACTTTATCTAGGCTAACCCACATGTTTTAATTGGAAAAGTCCAAGTTTAAATTCTATGGTTTATTATTTTATTATCATGTTTTATAGGCTTGGTACAAGAATTTCATAATTTGTGTTCCTATGTCAATTGGCAATGGTTTCTTACTAGATTTCTGATAATATTCCTCTTAATGTGTCGAGGGCTCGGCTCTTGAGGCATATAATAAGCATTGAGAATGTTGTAAGACCTTGTATTGTAAAAGTTAAAACATGCCACAATGTCATCTAAGAGGAGCGATATAAGATAATCAGAGGATGGGCAAGTAATAATTGATTCCATTTTATTCATTGTTTATCTTCATGGAAATATACTTTATATTTGCATCTTTGGAGAAGGCACAATTATTGGCTTATCCTCGATGAATTGTATCCATATTTTTGTCATTTTCTATGCGCTTTTCCTCCATAGATTTCTGCCTCCATATGCTTATGCTCATGCTTCCTTGTGAAATAGAAATCACAACGAAGCATGAGCATAAGCATATGAAGGCAGAAATCTATGAAGGAAACCTTTAGATGCCTTGAGAAAACTTTTCTGCTGTGTGTAATAATTAATTATCAAATTTGTTTGCAGATCTGACATTGATTTCCAGGAATTTTGCTTGCAAGTGTTATTTGAGTGTGTAAGCAAGGATAGGCCAGCCCTTTTACAGGTAACTACATGCCTTTGTCTTGAAAGTTCCGGTTTCTTATTGGTGTTCATTAGTATGAATCCTTCAGCTTCCAATAAGGTTCGACTTAATTTAGTAACTTTCACGGTTGCTAGCATACCAATATCGTTTAGAATTGTCATACATGAGTGTGTTGAAATCAGTGGGTTTACAGATGTCAAATGTTTCACATTTGTGATTAAAAGATTAAGACTCAATTGGTTCTTTCGTTTTAAATTATATTGAATGTTCTTTGCTTGAGTGATCTCTTATGTATTGAGGAACTTTTCATTTTAATTCATTGTTATTTTATTTTCTGAAAATTCAGGTCTATTTGGCATTATACACAACAATTGGGTCTATGGCTGATCAGGTTACCAAGGGTACTCCCACTTTTGCTGACACGATTTTTCTGTCTAGTTTAAAGGTAAATATTTGCGTCCTTTTGTTGTTTCTTGACATATATTTCTACTTTAGTGAGATTCTGTTTAATTGATGATGAATAATGTTATATTAATTGGTTTAGAATATAAGCAAGCAATATACTTTCCAGCATGATGAGAGTAATAATATTTGAATGGCGCCACTGCATTTTCTAGACTTCCACTTCATAGCATATGTTTGGCAAAGCAAATTCTGTCAAGAGTTTCATGTACACGGTTGAGACTTGAGAGTGAAAACTGGAAGATAATACTAACATTCTAATAGGCGCATGAAGTATATATAGTTTATTTTATTGCATTTCCAAAATGTTGGACTCATCTTTTAGCTTGTTCAGGCAGTTGCAATATAAAGAGGCATTCTTTGAATTTTATGGCCCGTTTTTTCGTGCAGCTTGCTTTAGCCTACAATGAAGCTGTGGTCAATGGAAGATTAACAACTTGGAGAGGGGGCATTGTCCAATCTGGTTTTTTAGGCTCACTCCAAAAGTGCATAGAGGAGCTTCTGAGTTATTCTCCAACCCTAAGTGATGATTTGTGTAATTATTTGAAATCAGGTAAATGGCCGGAAGAGGGAAGTTCTTCAACAGTTCTGTCGTGGTACCTCCAGTGGTATAGCGTACCTGGGGCTTGTGTAATTAAAACGGTAGTGGAGAAACTCAGCCCCCTTGGGACATCCTCTTCAATTCCCTTATTGCGTTTGTTGTTGCCTAGAACCCATATCAATGCGCTAGTTGAGATTGATAAATTATGGTTTTCATCCCAAACTGCATGAAATGGGAATTTGAAGAAGGGTAAAATAGGGATATCAGTAAATGCGAAGTTCATCTGCATTGAAAATGTTGGGGACGTCTCATTGTCATATCATTTGCTTGAAACATCCGTAGAATTTGTTGTGGCATTTGCCATTATGCTATGCTATTCCTCTGGAACATCCATAGAATTTGTAACATAGCTCATATATGTTATGAATCTTCTATTTATACATTTTATGTGCATCGTATTCCGTGTTGTTTGCGGATTTTGTTATTACAACAATACCATCCAAAACAGAGTAAATGGTAAAAAACACTTGAAAGAATGTCCACAACTATTATTTACCCGACACAAAACTTAACACATTAACACAAACTTGCTGGTCTAAACTATAAAGATATTTTCCATCACCGTTAGTAGTCAGTTGACCACATAATGAAATGATTTACAAGTTATAAAAATTCAAGCAAAACATATAAACCATAAATAATGATCAATTTGGTGTTTGGATAAGTTCCTGGGTTTTAAAAGCTAGGCTGGACTCTTATGCAGTTATGCTACAAGATGCCCAGTTGGTCCAAACTCCAAAGCAGGAAGATTCACAGGCAAGGGTGGACCAACCATTGGGGAATGAAGATAGGGATTGATATATAGCAAGCAGTCCAATGAGATGTAAATAGTCTCAAACGAGGAAGCAAGAGATTAGATACCTGCAAGTAAGTGAGAATGAAAATTTCAGTAACATGCCCTCGGTTGGTTTACGTACGTACGTACGTACAGAGTTTCATAAAATTAACTAGCTAGGGCTAGGGCTAGGGCTAGGGCTCAACAAGTATACATACCTTCACTTCATGTCTTCTCTAAGTCTCATAGATGTCAAAGGCAAAGTAATTTAAAGATCCGCGTGGAAACTTTTTTCATTTTATTATTATTATTATTATTATCAAAACTTAATTGAATTGGATTATGCTTCTTTTTTATTTTTTATGTTTAAGGCTTGAGTTTCTTAATTTATTTTTTTAGCTTCTCAAAATGGGTTCCTTTTGTCATTTTTATTTTATGAAAAGATTCTTCTTTTTATTAATAATAATAAAAAATAACACTATATCTCTTTATCTATTATTATAATTTCATTATAATGTTGTTATTTTCAACATTTTAAGGGTATTCACGAAACAAAAAACTTTATTAATATTTACGAATTTAACAAACGACTCTTTTTGTGTGACGAAAAGAGGATATATAATATAAAACGATATAATTTGAGAAAGAATTGATATTTCCGCGAGCAGAATTTCTACGACGTGAGACTCATTTATTATTTGTGAAACTATTATTTTTATTTCTGGAAATATCATTTCCCAGTAATTTCAACTATTTATCCATCAAATTCAAGGTAAAAAGAATTGCAATGAAAATGGATTCAATATTGTCAACCACCCAATACTGCAGTTCTTGAGATATTGGAACAAGACAGATTTGAGAGGCTGCCATTAGTGATTTTCTTTTGCTTCTGTTTACGAATTGATCAGGAACAAATAAATCCCCCCATCAACAACACATAGAAGCTTGCTTCATCATAATTCATAACAATGGAGTTGCAATAAAAATAAATAAATAAAATAAAAACTAATATTCTCAACAGCCCCAAACTGCAATAAGTAACACTTGCAATGCAGAAGAAGTACAAGAGGAGAACAAGTTGAGATTAGAAATTTTATTTTGCTTCTGGTTACGAATTGATCAGGAACAAATAAATCCCATCAACAAGACATAGAAGCTTAAATGATTACAAATAAAATTGGTGTACCCTGGGTTTAATTTATTTTATTTAATAAATAAATAAAAATAAAAATCATTCATCTCCCAAGTTTTCCTTCTTGTAATTTTATTTTTTAAAAAATCCGAATTTTCCCAAACATTAGAAAACAAACATATATGCTAGGCAATCCAATATTCAAATAAGGATGATCTGATCACTATATATATATATATATATATATATATATATATATATATATATAGTAAAAATAAAAAGAAACCCATGTTGCCAAACATTAGAAATCACACATGTAACTTATAACAAAGTGCATTTTCCAAGTAACCAAACAGGGGAAGGGAGTAAGGAAGAAGAGTAGTAGAAAAATGAAAACAGAGAATACCGCCTAAGAAAATCAGAGGAGATATATAAAAGAAAGTCTATCCCATGTGTTTAAGGGATATATATGAACACATATCACTGAGGTTTGGTAACAGATAAGAGACTATGCCACAGGTTTTTAAATAACCATAAATTGTTTTTGATAAATTTTTGGGATCCACCAAACCAATGACCCTAGAATAATCTCTTTTTTTGATTTTTTTTTTGTACAACAATTTTTCACTTTCATGGGGGTATACAGGACACCATGCTAGTGTGACATTTGTAAAGATGATGAGTGGGACCCATTATCAGTTGTTACGTACGTTTGGATAGACAAAATGGAATAGAAGAATTAATAAAATAAAAATAGTGTATTTAATGATATTTTGGAAGATAAACCATTCCAATGTAATAAAAATTTATTTCATCCCTTTATTTTTTTATTTCATGTGGAGAAGGTGGAATAAAATTCATTTCAATAAAATAAATATATATAATAATTTTGTCATTATATAACAACACCCATCACTATTAATAACTAAACATATATTTAAAATACTTTAAAATTATTTTATTTCGTATTCCATTCGATTCCTTTTAGAAGGCAGTATTTAATTATTTTGTACTGCCATTCCCTAACCTGCCACCTTAACACAATTGATGTGGACTATGTTCTTTTAAAGAGCATATTTTTTAAGGTTACATTATTAAAAGAATCTTTTTCAGTGTCACATGTGGTAGCTTTGAATACTCGAATGCCAGCCATGAATATTGGCAATGGTCTTATAGAACTGGTTTCAGGCCATACGACGTCCATTTTTCAGATACGAAAACAGGCCCATGGGCTATTTATTGGACTGTGAACTTCAGTTTAGGGGTGTTGAACACAAATAATGGTAATGGCTTAAAAAAAGAGTCGTATGGGAAAAGATTACAGGTGCGTCCGAAAAAAAAAGGATCGATCAGTTTTTTCTCCTAATGTAGGAGACTCCTTTTCTTTTGATCTAATAAATACTAAATTATGGATCACAAAAACATTAAAAAAAAGTAAAACAAAATAAATAATTTGAATGGTAATCATTTATGTCAATATTTACTGTGTGTTTGTTACGTGTGAAAAAATCAAGACATGAAATGTGGAGGTTTAGTAGCAGCATGATGGATGTCAGTAGAAGTGTTAGTAATTTATTTCAAAATAAAATAAGTTGTGATTTGATTTAGTTTGTACGAGTCTTTTGGTTAGTTCCTTGTTTTTAGGCCCCATCATTATTCTTATCTTTTGGTTAGGTCCTTGTGTTTAGGCTAGCTTTATTCTTATAAATAAACCAGAAGAAAGGAGAAGTAATTTTATGAATTTTAAATTCATTGGAGGCCCGGATTACCTCGAATCAATCCATATCTTGTCTTTTGTTAATCTTTTCAGCAACAATTGGGAAGAACAGTGCCCACTACGTTCCACAGTGGTATCAAAGCCTAGGCATGGACCAAGCTCGTGGAGCAATTAGAGCAATCTGTCAATTCACATCAGGCCAACCTATAAGAGTCCATGATTCATCAACCTGTACCAAATAAAATCCACCATCTGTACAATCTATCACTGCTATAACTTTCCTTATACTTAGGATATTTGTTACCTTAATCTTAGGATATTCTGTTGCTTATTCTCTTTGTACTCTCTATAAAAACATTCTGCAATACAAATGAATACACACTTTTTTACCAAATCCTTTATGGTATCAGAGCAGCCACGCTCCCACGAGCATTCAGACCTAGTTCTTGTTTCCATGGCAGAAAATTCTCAAACAAATTCAGCCCCTGTTGTGTCTAACCCTGCTATTGCAGCACCAAATTCATTGATTGCAATCAATGCCGCAGCACAACTACCCCTCAAACTCACGCCAATAAACTACCTGACATGGCGTGCTCAGTTCAACGCTCTTCTCATTGGCTATGATCTCATGCGATATGTGGATGGCTCTTATCCGGAACCACCCAAAACCTTGAACGAAACATCCAATCCTGCTTACCTGTTCTGGCGTCGACAAGATCAGCTTCTGTTGCACTCCATCATTGCCTCTGTTTTAGAACAAATCATGCCGCTCATTGCTTCCGCCACAACCTCGCGTATGACATGGGAGAAACTTAACACTCTCTACGCAAATCGTTCGCGATCCAGAGTTATAAGTCTCAAGGAACGACTCACTGCCACTACTCGTGGCTCCATTCCACAGTGGTGCTCATACCAACGAAAGCAACCAAACTTATGCTCTCCGTGTAAAACTCGGCTTTCCTCGTTTCAACGGAGGAGATCCAACGTGTTGGATTTGTAGAACTGATCAGTTCTTTTGTTTCCAAGATACACCGACAACAGACCAAGTGGGTCTGGCCTCCTTTCACTTGGAAGGTGAAGCCCAGTTATGGTGTCAGCTCCTGCAGCAAGAGAACAACGTGGTGACCTGGGATGTTTTTAAAGCAGGATTGTTGGCTAGATATGGGCCGACACAATTCTATGATTATTTTGGGGAGCTTACAAAGCTACAGCAAACCAGTTCCGTAAGGGACTACCAGTCCCGATTTGAGAATCTCTTAGCTAAGGCAGACCATTTACCACCAGCCCGACAAGTGAGTTACTTTATCAGTGGTTTGAAGGAAGGAATCAAGGCTGATGTATTGGCTGGGAGACTTGTGGACCTATCTACTGTAATAGGTTTGGCCAGATTGTATAAAGCTTGGAATCTTTCTCAAAGACGTCCAATGCCGGCAAATATAAATATCCCTCAAAAGGTGAATAAGGAGGAGAGTAGCTCAAGTCATCCATCAGCAATCCGACGCATGTCTCCAACTGAACTTAAGGAGAGACGAGATAAAGGGTTGTGTTATAATTGTAAAGACAAATTTGCATCAGGACACATGTGCAAAAAGTTATTCTTGATCGAAGCATGCAACGATGAAGATGATGGTGATGTCGTCATTGATGTGGAGTTAATTGAAGAAAATGAAGTTCATGGAATATCATTACATGCTATGAGTGGGTCAGATGCTCCTGAGACCATGAGAGTGCGTGGTGCCATTGGTACTATATCCATAGTGGTGCTACTCGATTCAGTAAGTACTCATAATTTTATGAGTGAACGTCTCGCCACCAAACTGAATTTACAACCTACAACGAACAAGAAGGTGACAGTGGAGGTTGCATCCGGCGAGAAACTCAACAGTATAAAGGTAAGTGCAATGCAGTATCCATTAAGTTGAGAGAGTTCGTTACGCATGTAGATTTTTATATTCTTCCTTTAGAGGGTTATGAAGCAGTACTTGGTATTCAATGGCTATGGACATTGGGGGAGATACTTTGGAATTTTTCTAAAATGACCATGAGATTCAACATCTCTGTTAGGGAAATATTGCTTAAAGGATTGACAAGACCCGAGGATAAAGTAGTGGCAGACATAAGTTTATGGCGTAATACCAAGAAGCCAGCCACTGGGGCATTTTTGCAGTTGGTCGTTGTGCAAGAAATAGCAGTTGATAAAAGCCAACTTATGCCAGAAGTGTAGGAGCTCCTAGATGCTTTAAGTGACCTCTTTGAGGAACCTATTGGGTTGCCTCCAACAAGAGTTCAAGATCATCGAATACCCCTTCAACCTGGAAGTGGTGCAGTTTGCACTAAGCCTTACCATTATCTGTATTATCAAAAAATGGAAATAGAGAGGTTGGTGACTGAACTGCTCTCTACTGTGGTGATCCGTGCTAGCAATAGTCCTTTTTCCTCTCCAATAATTTTGGGTGAGAAAAGTGACGGTTCTTGGCGGATGTGTGTTGATTATCGATCTGTAAATCAGATGACTATCAAGGATAAATTACCCATTCCAACCATAGATGAATTGCTTGATGAGTTACATGGGGCTTGCTATTTTTTGAAGCTTGATTTACGATCAGGATACCATCAAATCTGAGTATTACCTGAAGATGTAGCAAAGACAACTTTTAGAACTCACCACGGTCATTTCAAATTTTTGGTAATGCCTTTTGGGCTTACAAACGCACCATCCTCCTTTTAAGCATTGATGAATGAGGTCTTCCAGCAATATATGAGAAAGTTTGTTTTAGTGTTCTTCGATGATATTTTGGTTTATAGCACTACTTGGCAAGAACATGTGCAACATCTTCAAGTGGTTTTGGAAACTCTCCAAAGGTACCAACTCCATGTCAAAAGGAGTAAATGCGAATTTGGCCAGCAACGAGTTCAATATTTGGATCATATAATATCTGTAGAGGGTGTCTCAGTGGATCCTGACAAAGTGGTAGCCACGGTTCAATGCCTAACCTCCATAATCCAAAATCTATGAGAGGCTTTCTTGGCCTAACTGGATATTATCGTAAATTTATAAAAAGTTATGGTAAAATAGTCACACCTCTCACCCAAATGCTAAAGAAAAACTCATTTGTATGGTCACCTAAGGCTGATAATGCTTTCCAGCGTCTTCAAGATGCCATGACAAAGGCACCAATATTAGTTCTTCCCAGTGGCGGAGCCAGGATCCCCCAAAGGGGGGGGGCGAACAATTACATTAAAAAAAGTTTACTATGAAAAAAAACTAGAAATCAAGCTACATCATGTACTAGTTTTAATTTGTTGAACTAGATAATTGAATTCTACGAGTATCCATGTTCTGAAAACGTTTCAAAATAGCTTCGTTATCAATAGCTGCAAATATCTCTCTCTCGATAAACACCACCAAGCTATCATTCAACCATTCATCTCCCATTGTGTTTCTCAAATCAGTCTTCACATATTTCATAGCAGAAAACAGAGCAAGTCATCAAGAATGCAGAAACTTAACTTACCTTGGCTAATTGGCTTGGCAGCTTGGCTGGTGGTGGTGATGTATTGTGGTCATGTGGACGACGACGACGTCCATTGGCGGAAGAAGGCGGCAGGCCGAACGGAGTTGTACAGTTGCTGTTCCTATTTCCTTTCTCAACTCCAAATCCCTAATTGGCTAATTCTAATTTGCAATCGTGAATTTGTGATGTTTTCTGTTACTTCTGTACGAGTACGACGTCGTTTTGGACTGAGTTTAAAAAAAATAGAACATATATTATATATACATACAGAGAACTGGAGAAGAGAAGGGGCGGGGAGACTGCCGAGTGCCGACTGGGAGAGCTCAGAGGGGGGCGGACGGGGAATGAGGTGGTTGGTTTATGCAGCAGGGGGTAAAAAAATTTCAGCAAGGGGGGGGCGGCTGCCCCCCCTTCCCTCCGCCACTGGTTCTTCCCGATTTTACTAAGGTGTTTATAGTAGAGTGTGATGCGTCCGAATCTGGTATTGGCGCGGTATTGCAGCAAGAACATCGAATTGCATTCTACAACCAAGCCCTTCATAGTAAGTGTGACGCCCCCCAAAATTAGGTATACATCACCCATCTTGGGTCGTCAGATACATAGTACAAAATACAAATACAACTTACTAATACAACTGTCATGTACAATACGACAAAACATAAACTGTGAGTTTGAATACAAATATTATCTTCTAGAGAGTATTCATACTCAAAAGGAGTCCTCGTTACATTTATTAACACACCATTACATAGAATAGTGAGGACTACTAACTAATACTATCATTCGGACCATCACTCCGTTCCCCGACTTGCCCCAGCTACGTTTTCATTTCTTGAAGAGAACAGTGAAAGAAAGGGTGAGCTCAACTAGCCCAGTAAGAAATATTATGACTAAGATAATGCAGAATAAATTATCATTAGCCTTCAACAATATTAAACTGATAAAATACAATATACATCAAGTTTAACTGTAGCGGAATAAGCAATCCATTAAAAGAGTCAAGTAGAAAATAAACTCTATTATCTTTTATGATTTAAAAGATTTTCCAACACTGTGATCGCTGAGACTCAGCTTAATAATTCACATCATCGAATCACCCCTGTACTACGGCCAAGGATATTCGTATATTCATTAATGGTCATGATCATGCCAACAACTGTCCATCAATGCACTACGGGCCAATGAGGACTTTTACCACATCATTTGTAACATTACGGTCATGATTACACCGAATAATCCCTGGTCATAATCATACCAAGTCCATCTATGCACTACAGGCCACAGATGACTTTCAACAGAATATAAACATGAGGATGATGACAATGATATAAGAATTCAATAAAACAAGTTCAAGAATTAATTTATCCAAGAATTAACAACGTCCAAATTGTCAACATGATACTACTTTGTGGAGTAAAATTCAAGAATGATCAGGAGAATATTTTCATAAATAGATACTAGATGAAGCGCAAATGTCATGGATATTCCACAAATTTTATGGAGTATAGAAGTCAAAACTTAACCAACTGAGTATAATAAAGAATGGAATAACAAAAGAAATCACCATGCATGCGATAGACCGCACAGACAGGTTATTCTTAACAGAATAATAATAATGGAACCAGGTCCGGCGTAAACGCACAGACAGGATATTCCGACAGAATAATAATAATGGAACCAGGTCCGGTGTAAAACACACAGACAGGATGTTCCAACAGAATAATAATAAAAATGGAACCAGGTCCGGTGTAAAACACACAGACAGGATGTTCCAACAGAATAATAATAAAAACGGAACCAGGTCCGGTGTAAAACACACAGACAGGATGTTCCAACAGAATAATAGGAGAATGTCACCAAGTATAGGGTAGACCGCGTATACAGGTTATTCCAACAGAATAATAAAAAATAGAATAACAACAGTTCTCTTCATGAATAAGAAAGAATAACACCCCTTACCGTTTTAAAGAAGAGCTGAAGTAAGGAAGTAGTTAAGTAGCAGAATACTCTTCTTCTCTCTCTCTATAGTTTCTCTCTCTAGAGTTCAGTGAATTCGTAAGAAATAATGAAGGAATGAGCTGCTATTTATAGAAAAATAGAATGCATAGTAACTAATCCATGAACGGTCCAGATTGATTACTTTAATCTGACAGTCCATATTTAAAGAAAAATCTTTTAAATAAAATATAATATATTCTATTTATAGAATAACTTTAATAAAGTATTTTGTTTTATGTAAAAAGATGTTTCTGTTTTATTACGTTAATAATACGAATAAAACAAAACGTCATTATCGCTAAATAATTTATATTATTAACTGACAATAATGGAATCAAACTGAGTGACTTCTCACATAAGCATTAATAATTAATACCGTGTGCTACTATGCAACCACACGCATTACTGTACTTTTACTACCGAGTAGTTCAACAGTAACAATGGTAAAACTTCCGCCGTTATTTTTAATAAAATATTTTTGTCGTTTTCTCAATCCGACAATAATTCTGTTGTGGGGTCCACCAATGATTGTGTCGTTGTACGAATATTCCCTGTTAAAACGAATATTTCCCGACCAATCGAATATTATATAACAACTTGCGTACTTTGCAAAATTTATAAATATTACCCACAACTATAACATTATATCAAATTAACTCCATAATATTCAAAAATGATATTTATAGAAAATTCATCTTTATTTATAAAAGTTGGGGTCTTACAACCTCCCCTTCTTATGAAATTTCGCCCTCGAAATTAGGGTACGTACCTGGTATGTCGAAGAGATAAGGATACCTTGATTTCATTTCAGATTCTAACTCCCAAGTCATTTCCTCAACATCGTGGTTTCTCCACAAAACTTTGACTTGAGGTATAACCTTAGAGCGTAGAATATGTTCCTTCTTATCCAAGATTTGAACAGGAACTTCTTCATACGTCAAATCCTCCGCTATTTCGTCCGGTTCTAACTCAATAATGTGGTTCGGGTCTTCCACATATTTGCGTAACATGGATATGTGAAAAACGTTATGAACACGAGACATACTTGGCGGTAAAGCGAGTTTATAAGCCACAGTTCCTACTCGATCGAGGATTAAAAATGGACCGATGAATCGAGGATTGAGCTTTCCTCTCTTTCCAAATCTCGTAACTCCTTTCCATGGAGCAACACGTAAGAACACATGATCTCCTACATCAAATTTCACGTCCTTTCGATGAAGATCAGCATAACTCTTTTGTCGATCTTGTGAGGTTTTTATACGTTGTCGGATCGTTTGAATCTTTTCTGTAGTCATACGTACCAACTCCGGTCCCAACAACGTTGCTTCACCCACCTCATCCCAGCATACTGGAGAACGAAATTTTCTTCCATACATTGCTTCGAATGGAGCCATGCCAATACTTGCTTGATAACTGTTGTTGTAGGAAAACTCCACCAATGGCAAGAACTTGTCCCAACTTCCCTTGAAGTCAAAGACACAGAGTCTTAATAAATCTTCTAGAGTTTGAATAGTCCTCTCTGATTGTCCGTCCGTCTGAGGATGATATGCCGAACTAAATCGTAAATCTGTGCCCATAGCTTTTTGTAAACTAACCCAAAATCGTGAAGTGAATCTTGGGTCTCGATCAGAAACTATGGATACTGGCATACCATGCAGTCTTACAATCTCGTTTATGTACATACGAGCAAGACGTTCAAGTGTATAAGTTTCTCGTATCGGTAAGAAATGAGCAGACTTGGTCAATCTATCAACAATGACCCAAATCGCATCAATACCTTGAAAAACCCTAGGAAGACCGGTAACGAAATCCATGGTAATGTGCTCCCACTTCCATTCTGGAATTTCAAGTGGTTGCAATGGACCTTTTGGTACTTGATGCTCCGCTTTGACTCGTTGACAAGTTAGACACCTGGAGATAAACAGCGCTATCTCTCTCTTCATATTACTCCACCAAAATGTATGACGAAGATCATGATACATTTTGGTACTTCCAGGATGGATTGCAAACGGTGTGTTGTGCGCCTCCATCATGATTTCATACTTTAAATCAGGGTTGTTAGGAACACAAAGTCTGGAGTTGACTCGAAGTATTCCTTCTTCATCGATTCTTGCTTCCGGCATAGTACCTTCTTGCACTTTCTTCCTTATACGCATCAGCTCTAGGTCTGTAGCTTGAGCAGCTTTAACTTTATCGATTAAAGTCGGTTCTACTCGTATATTCGCCATCATCACATGGGTCCCTGGAGTCTTTAACTCTATCTCCATCCTTTGCAAATCACACAAAATGGGCCTTTGTGTTGACAATATCGCACTCGTACTTGCATATGGTCTTCTACTCAATGCGTCAGCTACCACGTTCGCTTTTCCAGGATGGTATTGAATGGTATGATCATAATCTTTCAACAGTTCAAGCCAACGTCGTTGTCGCATGTTGAGTTCCTTTTGAGTGAAGAAATATTTAAGGCTTTTATGATCCGTAAAGATCTCCACCCTCTCCCCATACAAGTAATGCCTCCAAATTTTAAGTGCAAAGACAACTGCTGCCAACTCTAGATCATGAGTAGGATAATTCCTCTCATATTTCTTGAGTTGTCTTGATGCATAGGCTATGACTTTTCCATGTTGCATGAGAACACATCCCAACCCTTTGCTCGAAGCATCACTGTAGATGACAAATCCCTCCGAGCCAGATGGTATTGTTAAAACAGGTGCTGAAATGAGTCTCCTCTTAAGTTCTTGAAAACTCTGCTCACACTCTTCGCTCCAACCGAACTTTGTATCTTTCCGAGTCAGCTGAGTTAATGGAGTAGCGATTCGAGAAAATCCCTCCACGAATCTCCGATAATAACCAGCTAGACCGAGAAAGCTACGTACTTCGGTTACTGATTTAGGTTGCTCCCAGCTTTGAATTGCTTCAATCTTTGCCGGGTAAACAGATATTCCACGACTTGATACTACGTGCCCAAGGAATGCTACCTCTTCCAGCCAGAACTCGCATTTCTTCAACTTGGCATAAAGTTTGTATTCACAAAGCTTTTGGAGTACCATCCTCAAGTGTTGCTCATGATCTTCACGGCTTTTGGAATAAACAAGGATGTCATTGATAAAGACGACTACAAAGTGATCCAAATATTCCTTGAATACCCTGTTCATCATATCCATGAAGGCAGCAGGAGCATTAGTCAATCCAAAAGACATAACTAAAAATTCATAATGCCCATACCGAGTTCTGAAGGCAGTCTTTGGAATATCCTCAGTTCTAACCTTCAGCTGATGATATCCAGAACGAAGATCGATCTTTGAAAAGAATTGTGCTCCTTGCAACTGGTCAAACAGGTCATCAATACGTGGCAATGGGTACCTATTTTTGATGGTGACATGATTCAACTCCCGATAATCAATACAAAGTCGCATACTCCCATCTTTCTTCTTCACGAACAGAACAGGAGCACCCCAAGGAGAAGTACTAGGACGAATAAAACCAATGTCTAACAATTCCTGCAGTTGAGTCTTTAACTCCTGAAGTTCAATAGGAGCCATTCGATATGGAGCTTTAGAAATGGGTTTTGTACCGGGTTCAAGGTCGATACAAAATTCAATTTCACGCTCTGGGGGTAGGCCAGGAAGTTCTTCGAGAAATACGTCAGGAAATTTATTAACAACAGAAATATCATTCAAAGCTGACGTATTTTTGTTTAGATCTGTGACATGAGCTAAGAAAGCTTGACATCCGTTTTTCAATAAACGAATAGCTTTATGGCTTGAGATGACAACGATTGATTTTAATGGTTTGGTTGCTTGAATTCGCATAATAGGTCGATTAGGAATATGAAAGCTAACAACCTTACGAAAATAATCAATTTTTGCATGATGAGTAATTAACCAATCAATCCCTAGAATCACGTCAAATGCAAGTATTTTTAATGAAATAAGATCGACAGGTAATGTGTGGGTACCAACTTGAACCAAACAAGACTTATAAACCGTGGATGTAATGAAGGTTTCTCCTAATGGAGTTTCAACTGCTAAGTCAAAGTCTAATTTCTCCGGAATCAAATTTAATCGATGAGCGCAAGTAGGAGAAATAAAAGAATGGGTAGAACCGGTATCAAATAAAGTATAGACTTCGTTAGAGTTTATGATAAGCTTACCCGTGATGACCTCATTCGGGTTCCTTGCGTTCTGGGAGGTCACAACAAACGCTCTCCCTTGCACAACCGGTTTTGACTTTTCTGGGACGGCCTTTGGTGCCTCCATCCTAGCTGAATTTATCTTCGGTAAACGACAAAATCGGGCTAAATGACCTTCTCTTCCACAATTATAACATGCTTTGGACGGCATCGCGCAGTTTGGACTGATGTGCCCCTCCCCTCCGCATTTGAAACATATGATAGGTGGTCGTTCTCCTTCCTTAACGACAGGTGCTGGTGCTGACGTCTTTCCATCATTGTTGAATCTCCTCTTCTTGAAATGCCCATTCTTATTGTTTTGGCCCTGATTACCACCGAAGTGGTTACCATTTCTGGCCTGTTGATTCCCTCCACGCTTGTTGTCACCGCTTCGATGACTGCTCTCACTGGTATTATCATTTTGCCGGCTGCTCTCTTTTGGTTGCGTTGTCTCGTTATCGCGCTCCACCAACTGAGCCCTATTTACAACATCTGAATACAAACACAGTTTATGAGAAACAAGATGTTGACGTATCTCCGGCTTTAAACCTCTTAAAAACATCCGCGTCATTCTTTCTTCATTATCCACCAGGTGGGACGCAAACCGGGATAACTCCGCAAATTTTGCCTCGTACTGCGACACGGTCATATTATTCTGCTCCAATTTGATGAACTCCACCTCCTTCATGTGACGAATACTCTCGGGAAAGTATTTGTCGTTAAACAACTCTTGGAACTTCTCCCAAGACATCTTCAGTGCAGCAGGTTGAGTACGCTTTATCGATTCCCACCAGTAATCTGCCTCTCCTCGCAACATAAAGGCGGCAAAGGGAACCTTTTGCTCCTCGGAGCAACCCAAGACATCAAATATCTTGGTGATCTGCTTTATCCATGTTTCAGCTACAAGTGGTTTGGGTTCTCCCTTAAACTCCGATGGTCCCAGCTCCTTAAACTGTTTAGCGGTGACCGCCTGAGAGTTTCCAGTATTTTCACCTACGTTGTGGACAGGAGCCGCTTTCACATGTTGTTGCATGAATTGCATAAAACCTCTGAATATTCCATCATTCATCATCTGGTCAGTGTTGTTGTTTGCATGAGGATTGTCACCTTCCTGATGAACATTATCCTGATTATTGATATGTGGTGAATCAATAATCGCCTGTACTCCATTGCTATTCTCAACATTCTCAGATGCCATTTTTAGATACTGCCACAAAATAAAAGTTAATTGATATGTCATATATTATCCTTATATTATGACCGACCAATTAAATACCATGCAAATAAACTTAGGTAGGTCATACTAGCGAAGGAATTTCCCGTCTCTCCCCTCCTAGTTCTATTCTCACATCTTAGCCAGGGATCATATCCCTAAGCTCTGATACCAACTGTGACGCCCCCCAAAATTAGGTATACATCACCCATCTTGGGTCGTCAGATACATAGTACAAAATACAAATACAACTTACTAATACAACTGTCATGTACAATACGACAAAACATAAACTGTGAGTTTGAATACAAATATTATCTTCTAGAGAGTACTCATACTCAAAAGGAGTCCTCGTTACATTTATTAACACACCATTACATAGAATAGTGAGGACTACTAACTAATACTATCATTCGGACCATCACTCCGTTCCCCGACTTGCCCCAGCTACGTTCTCATTTCCTGAAGAGAACAGTGAAAGAAAGGGTGAGCTCAACTAGCCCAGTAAGAAATATTATGACTAAGATAATGCAGAATAAATTATCATTAGCCTTCAACAATGTTAAACTGATAAAATACAATAGACATCAAGTTTAACTGTAGCGGAATAAGCAATCCATTAAAAGAGTCAAGTAGAAAATAAATTCTATTATCTTTTATGATTTAAAAGATTTTCCAACACTGTGATCGCTGAGACTCAGCTTAATAATCCACATCATCGAATCACCCCTGCACTACGGCCAAGGATATTCGTATATTCATTAATGGTCATGATCATGCCAATAACTGTCCATCAATGTACTACGGGCCAATGAGGACTTTTACCACATCATTTGTAACATTACGGTCATGATTACACCGAATAATCCCTGGTCATAATCATACCAAGTCCATCTATGCACTACAGGCCACAGATGACTTTCAACAGAATATAAACATGAGGATGATGACAATGATATAAGAATTCAATAAAACAAGTTCAAGAATTAATTTATCCAAGAATTAACAACGTCCAAATTGTCAACATGATACTATTTTGTGGAGTAAAATTCAAGAATGATCAGGAGAATATTTTCATGAATAGATACTAGATGAAGCGCAAATGTCAAGGATATTCCACAAATTTTATGGAGTATAGAAGTCAAAACTTAACCAACTGAGTATAATAAAGAATGGAATAACAAAAGAAATCACCATGCATGCGATAGACCGCACAGACAGGTTATTCTTAACAGAATAATAATAATGGAACCAGGTCCGGCGTAAACGCACAGGCATGATATTCCGACAGAATAATAATAATGGAACCAGGTCCGGTGTAAAACACACAGACAGGATGTTCCAACAGAATAATAATAAAAACGGAACCAGGTCCGGTGTAAAACACACAGACAGGATGTTCCAACAGAATAATAGGAGAATGTCACCAAGTATAGGGTAGACCGCGTATACAGGTTATTCCAACAGAATAATAAAAAATGGAATAACAACCGTTCTCTTCATGAATAAGAAAGAATAACACCCCTTACCGTTTTAAAGAAGAGCTGAAGTAAGGAAGTAGTTAAGTAGCAGAATACTCTTCTTCTCTCTCTCTATAGTTTCTCTCTCTAGAGTTCAGTGAATTCGTAAGAAATAATGAAGGAATGAGCTGCTATTTATAGAAAAATAGAATGCATAGTAACTAATCCATGAACGGTCCAGATTGATTACTTTAATCTGACAGTCCATATTTAAAGAAAAATCTTTTAAATAAAATATAATATATTCTATTTATAGAATAACTTTAATAAAGTATTTTGTTTTATATAAAAAGATGTTTCTGTTTTATTACGTTAATAATACGAATAAAACAAAACGTCATTATCGCTAAATAATTCATATTATTAACTGACAATAATGGAATCAAACTGAGTGACTTCTCACATAAGCATTAATAATTAATACCGTGTGCTACTATGCAACCACACGTATTACTGTACTTTTACTACCGAGTAGTTCAACAATAACAATGGTAAAAGTTCCGCCATTATTTTTAATAAAATATTTTTGTCGTTTTCTCAATCCGACAATAATTCCGTTGTGGGGTCCACCAATGATTGTGTCGTTGTACGAATATTCCCTGTTAAAACGAATATTTCCCGACCAATCGAATATTATATAACAACTTGCGTACTTTGCAAAATTTATAAATATTACCCACAACTATAACATTATATCAAATTAACTCCATAATATTCAAAAATGATATTTATAGAAAATTCATCTTTATTTATAAAAGTTGGGGTCTTACAGTAAGAATCTGATCCTCTCTACTTATGAAAAAGAAATGCTTGCCATGGCTATTAAGAAGTGGCGACATTATCTTTTAGGACGAAGATTTGTGGTTAGAACTGATCACCATAGCCTACAATACCTCTGGTACAGAAGATAACCACGGAAGCTCAACAAAAATGGCTTCACAAACTTTTGGGCTTTGATTTCAAGATTGAGTATAATTAAGTAGGGGATATATAATTGTGTGGCTGATGCGCTATATAACCATGAGGGTTGAAGACCATAAAGAAGGCCAAATATTGGCTATTTCAACTTCTATTCCACATTGGTTAGAAGCCATTCAAGAGGAGCATAAAAAAAGTAGCATGGTGCAGAAAATACTACAGATGACGCTGACTGGTGAAGTTGTGGGCCCATGGGAGGTTCGAGATGGAATTCTTATATTCAAGGCCCGAATTTTCCTTGCACCTGACTCGGCATTGAAACAAGATATCATGATACAGTTTCATGAGGGGTTTCATAAGACCCTCTATCGAGTAAGAGCTAATTTTTATTGGAAGTACATGAGAGAAGATATCAAGTGGAGCAGCTACATCCAGCAGGTTTTCTACAACCATTACCCATACCTACTCAAATTTGGGATGATATCTCATTGGATTTCATTGACGGACTACCAGCTTCCCATGGAAAATCGACCATTCCGGTGGTTGTGGATCGTTTGTCTAAGTATTCCCACTTTATTCCTATATCTCATCTGTACACCGCTGTGAGTATAGCCCATATTTTTTTGAGCATATTTTTAAGCTTCACAGAATATCTAAATCTATTATTTGTGATCGTGATGTTACATTCATAAGTTCCTTTTGGAAAGATTTATTTAGGCTTAACGGCACTAGCTTCAATTTTAGTTCTTCTTAATTATCATCCTCAAATGGATGGCCAAAGTGAAGTGGTTAACAAAACTCTTTGAGATGTATTTGCGTTGTTTTTCAAGTTCTAATTCCAAGTAGTGGGTTAAATGGTTACCTTGGGCAGAGTTCTGTTATAACACTAGTTGGCACTCAGCTATTAAGCGTACCCCTTTTGAGGTTGTTTATGGACGTGATCCTCCAAGTTTGCTGTCATATATCACCGACACTACCAAGGTAGCCGCAGTTGAAGAGGAGTTGGTTAGGAGAGATCAAGTCTTAACTGAGTTAAATGGGCATATCAAGGCAGCCCAAGTGCGAATGAAGAAATACTACGACTTGGGTCATCGAGACAATGAATATAAGGTTGGTGAATGGGTCTATGTCAGATTGTTTCCATACAGCCAGCCATAGGTTACTCTGGGACGGGACTCCAAGTTGGTTCCACGTTACTATGGTCCGTTTCAGATCCTACAACGTATTGGCAAAGTTGAGTACAAACTCATGTTGCCAGCAGATTTACGCATTCACTCGGTGTTTCATGTGTTTGTACTCAAAGAAAAGTTAGGCGCAATGGTATCCTCTCAACCTCAACTTCCAGTCACCTTGCAAACTCAAGATGGCATTTTGGTGAGACCCCCAAGCTATTCTTGAACAACGCAAACGAAGAGGGCATACATAAATTCTCATTCATTGGCAAGGCTTATCACCTTCTGAAGCAACCTGAGAAGACTTGCGTAACATGAAGCTGACAAGGGTCCTTAATTGTTAATGGGGAGGGAAATGTTACGTGTGAAAAAAAGGCATGAAATGTGGAGGTTTGGTAGCAGCATGGTGGATGTCAGTAGAAGTGTTAGTCATTTATTTTGGAATAAAATAAGTTGTGATTTGATTTAGTTTATACGAGTATTTTGGTTAGTTTCTTATTTTTAGGCCCCATCATTATTCTTATCTTTTGGTTAAGTCCTTATTTTTAGGCCAACTTTATTCCTCTAAGTAAACCAACAATGTATGAGAAGGAGGGAGAAGTAATTTTATGAATTTTAAATTCATTGGAGGCCCAAATTACCTCGAATCAATCCATATCTTGTCTTTTGTTAATCTTTTTAGCAACAAATGGGAAGGACAGTGCCCACTACGTTCCAGTGCGTTCTTAATCATCGGGCTAGGGGGAAGCCTGGGGAAGGGACTAGGGGCCGGAACTAATTAAGGAAAACTTGAAATTTGACTTTTTGTTGTTGAGAAGTAGACTCAAACTTGTGACATTAGACTCTAACATAAGAAATCTTTATCATTAGGCTATCATTTTTGGTCTAGGAATACGAGGTTGAGAGGGATAGCTAATATGTAGTTAGAGCTTTGCACAATTCGTACAAAAACCCATTTATAAAAATATTTTTGTTCCGCAAAAAAAATTATATAATAATAATTATTATTATTATTGATAAATAATACACCGTGGCCAAACGCACTCAAGTTTAACAACACAATTTTACTATCACGCTACAAAATTTACAAATGGATTCTTTGTAGGGAAAGAAAGGGAATAATACTATTAACAACTAAAACCTGAAGGTAATATATATATCAATAATTAAGCTAGGCGGGCCAAAACTCCAACAAGGGGAGCAGTATTTACAGTTCCAGCTTCAGCTTGCTCGTAATTCTTTCTAGAGTCGTTGTAGGCATCATTGAGATCAGGTGCTCCAACAATTGCACCCTCCAATATATTAGGGTTTGGTGCATCCTTATCGCAGTACTCATAACCTCCTTTGCATGTCACCGGCGCGCTGTTGTCCTTGATGGATACAATGGATGCCCCTCTGTGGTGAACCTTTTGCGGATACTTTGATCCATACCCTACCATGTAGCTCATCCCCTTAGGGTTCGACCCCAGAATGTGATCAACCTAATTAACCAAACATATATAATAAATTAATTCATTCATTAACAAAAAAAAACCATGGCCAAAAGTATTATTGCTTAAATTGATCAGCCTGCATGCATGCATGAAGTCAATGTGAAAACTAATAAGAACATGTGTTTATGCTGCAATAATATCTAAAAAAATTCATTAAAATGGTTCACGAAAGCTCAATATATAGTCTTGCCGAAGAAAATGATCAGTAGTCTTTGTGTGTATCAAAAGAAAATATTTTTTTTTATAAAAAAAATACATTAATTATTAATTATGTTATTATTTTTTAAAACAGTTATATATTTGATTCATGGAATTATATATATATTTATATATATATATATATATATATATATATATATATATATATATATATATATTTTCACCTGTGACTTGACAAATGTGATTAGCTCCTCAGGCTTGGTAGGACCCGTTAGGCATTCCATAGTCCTTTTAGTGACGGTTAGGGTGTCGGCATAAGTTGTTGCGACAAATAAAGCAGCTGTCACATATTGAGCATTATTCCAGTTTTGCCACCATAGTAATCCTGCGCTTGTTTTCTTCACATTGTCCCTTCCTTTCTGTATGCAATTACATATATATTGTTCTGCCGCACTCTTGTATTCGTTAAATTTCTCAATACCTTGGAATTTTCCCTCGAGAATACCCTGCGGGTTAATTAATTGCAGATCTAGTTACATAAACATGCATGCATTTTATACTCAACTCATCTGTCTCAAAATGCATTTGATTTTTTCATGACAAATTAGTTAATGTTTCATATTCGGATTGATTATCGAACCAGAAAAGTTATCCGGTGAATATAGGTCACTGCCCACTAGTTCCCACTAGTTTAACTGAGCCATGCATGAGGATTTTGACATAAATATATATTTTATACTCTGTCGATCTATTCCAAAATGAGAACTTTTTCAGGTATTTAATAAATAATTACCTGAGCGATAAGGACTTGGGCTCCGACGTATTTGTCATTCCAAGAGAACTCGGCTCTAGTGCCACCATGATTTGGAGATTGCTTGACATAATTTATGTATGTTTCTTCATTGGTAGCTTTGTGCAACCATAGGGCTGCCCATAACAGTTCATCCTGTGGTACCAATTAACATGTACAAATTAATAGGCGAATTTATTTCTTTCGATTTATTATTAAGCTTGATTACTAGAAAGTTATGAGCCATAATACCTCAAATCCACTGCTGGAATAGAATTGCCCCGCAATTGGAATGCTATTTTGGTAATTACCATGGTGCTTCGTAGCAAAATCAAATAACTGCCATTAAAATTCGGGTTTAGATACAAAATTTAAGTGCATTTAGCATTTTCCATATATAGTATATTTTGACAATTAAGACCCCCAACATCTTAATAATGCTTATATAGCAAAGATTAGAGGTAACTAATACATTGAACTAAAAGTTATTCTTGGTCAGTACATGGAGCTATTCACCAATGTTTTAAAATCTGGACTGGACCGGCGGTCGGACCGGTAAAAACCGAAATCGGTCCACCTTCCGGTTCAATTTGGCCCAATGACCCAGTTTTGATCAAAACCCAGGTTGACCCGTTAACCACCGGTTCAACCGGTGATCAACGGGTAAATCTGGTTAATTGACCCAGTTGACCCGGGTTTTAATTATTTTGTTTTTTTTACTAATTTTTTTTATTATTAAAATTAACCACTTTTATTAATATTGTAACCCATCTTTATTATGTTTTAGTTCATGAAAAATTGAGATTTTTAAATTTTTTATTAATTACTAATAATATATATTTTTATATATTAATGACGTCACTGAGTCAATAATGGTTCGACCACTAATTGGACCAGTGATCCATTAACCCGATATCTTTTTCAGTTCGATGAACGATCCGATTATGAGAACGTTACTAGTGACCCAATTTTGCTTCTTCTAACATAATGTGTGACAACCATCTACCCTTTGTCCCACAATAAATTTTACAACATGACACTGAATAAAACCACTAAAGCAACCGAAAATGATAGGTATTTTTGTCCCAGAATGATTGTATGATATTCAAGATATATTCAATATTAGGAGTATGCCAATATTTTATGTTACTTTTGCAATCATTTTAACAGTAAAAATGAAAATCAGGTTATGACATTCTTTTTTTTATATGTTTTTTTACTAACTTGACATGCACACACCACCTCAACACATTTTTCTTAGCCACTGTCAAGGATTGAAATCTCATGATTAATATGAGTTGGGTCATATCACTAGGGCGAAAAGTCTTTGGTCAGGTTATGACATTCGTTACACTAACGATGAACGGAAGAACTATAATTTAACAATTTCCTAAAGAGAGATAGATATATACCTGTTTTGCATGGGTAATAAGTTGAGAAGAATAGCTAGGGTTTGATCTATTAAAAGCAATTGACGCAGCAGCAAGAGCAGCCGCAGTTTCTCCGGCAAGGTCAGCTCCGGGATTCTGTTCATCAATCTTGTAACTAGTCCTTGGAGTCGTCATATCCTCCGGCCTCTGCCAGCACTCATGATCTGCATTATCGCCGACCTGTCCGTACAAAACATTAGGCTTTGGATGAGCTTTAATGAAGTAATCGGTTCCCCATTTGATAGCCTCTAAAGCATTTGAAAGCTCCTTCTTGGCCTCGAGTTGTGTGCCGAATTCCACCACACCCCATGAAAGCATGGTGACGGTAAATGCCATAGGAAATCCGAACTTGATGTTATCTCCGGCGTCATAATATCCTCCAACAAGATCAACCTGTTAACAATGAATTATTTTTTTAATTTATAATATAGTGACTACATTAAAATAAAATTTTGCTACATATGATATGATGATAAGCTTATGCCTAGTAAATATTGACTTATATATGTATACATGAGATAAAAATAAATTAAGTAAGAATTCACATACTATTATTTTTCTATCTATCACTTAAAATTTCAAATTAATCACAAGTTCGTGTCGTGTCAATACCTAAAACATTTGCACTTGTCCATGTTTCATGTTTATGTTTATAATTAGATATGTTACAAAACTATTTTATGTTTACTTTTTGTAAACTTTAAGGTTAGTGGCTGCGTTAAATTTTATAAAAGTTAAAAGAAAAAGAAGAAGTAATTAATTGATATTTGAAGAGAAAAAGAGGAGAGAGAAGTTTATTTCCTCGTATTTAATTAAAATTATGGTGAGATGGAGAGAATGTTATATATATTACCCCAACATCTTTGCCATCGTTCAAGGCCGAGTCACCCCGCCATTTGACACGCTGGTTAGAGGGTAACTTTCCAGATCTTTGAGCTTCAAAATACAACAAGGATTTGTGAAGGGCAGCTCCATAGTCTATTGTTGAAACAACGTTGCGGAACGACAGTACTAGAAGAAAAAGGGTAATAGGGAAGAGCCTGCAGGTTGAATGCATTGTTGTATGGGAATGGGATATTGACAAAAAATGAAAGAAGAAAAAGGGCAATAAGAAAGAGGCTGCGACATTGTTGTAATTTGCAAGGGATGGTTGAAAATGATAGAAAGATGCATGGGAACTAGAATGGTTAATTCCCCCAAAGTTTCGGAGATGGTTAAGTCTATATATAGAGTTTCAAATGAATTCAACATCACATAAAAAACGGCTCACACATGCATATTGGTATGGCCCACATGTCACGTACACTCACATGCATATTGGTAGCATTACTCTGTTTGATTAGCCTCAATAGTTGTTTGCGTTTTGCTGCGTTTAGGAGTTTCAAATGCAACAAACTTGAGAATTTTATTAGTCTAAGAACAGTTTATTTTAGACGTAACTTATTTAAATCACAACCGCAACGTTTGGAAAGCAATGCATTATGATATTAGGATCTTCAAACGCTATCACTCTAAATGTAATAAATGTTAATATCCGAACAAACCTTTAATATGACAAGTTTTCTCCCTTTTTTATAAAAAGAGTCTTATTTACTAATTTTCTGGATAATAGTATAAGCAAGATAACACAATATCCTTAGTTGCCATTAAAATTCAATTATCATGATATCATATCTACTTAACTACACATTCCATAAATTTAGGGATCCATAAACATGAACAAAAATATATTCTTAAAGTTTGTAAATTTTGTAAGTGTTATTTTTTTTTTGAACGGAGAGTAAAAATAAAATATGCATATATACATGTATATGTTACTCTATATATATATATAGCAAATTAATTGGCTTGTCATGGTGATTTAAGGTTAGGGAAGATGGATAATTTTCTTCTTTCTCCTAGTTCTTGTTCTCACCTAATTTTTCTTAATTAACCTAAAGAGTATAACAACGCCAAGATAGAAGTTGCAATATAGGCATATATACTTACAGTTTGACTTATATTCACTAATTTATTTTTCTTTCCACATATTCATTGTACAAATTTACAAATCAATTGGATGTCTTGCACAACGTTCTGGGCTTTGAGATTTTCCCACCGGCCCAACCGGCCCAACTAAGTCAAATGGGCTGAAACTCCCCAGCCCTAAGACAAAGTTTAAAGAAGCTACAATTGGAAAGAAAGAAACTTACAAGTTGAGAATCAAAATTTAAGCTTGTAAGTATGAAGTGAAGTAGAGAAGCAAAAAAATGCATAAAAAAGAAAAAAAAAATGTTAATTCTACGAAGGTGATAAAAAAATGAATGGAGTTGATTCGCACGTGTCAAGACCGAGAAATGATACGTGCGTAGAGGAACTCGTTCCACGTGTCGGGTAAACCCGGGAGGCACCAATGGATACAATCCGCATACGCGTTCGGATCCGCCTTCTGCTCATGGGTGAGCATTTTGCCTTGACGGATTGTGTAGACCGAGGTATGTGCATCTTTTCGGTACTCGGATAGGGCAGTTATGTTAAGGAAATGGACCGGGACTTTCATAGATTTGGTCACATTGGATGCAACCCTTAAGAGCCTGCCGTCCGTGCCCACGTCTATTGGCATGGACATGTTGAGAATTGGCTTAGTCTCCTTGGCACATTTTATACCATCTGGGTTGTTCCAGTCCAAGCTCCTACATATCAAATATTTGTCACACATGCATTATTTATAATGAAATATTTTTATGTAGATAAATAAATTAAAAGAGTTGTACTTGATATGAAGAGGAGACATGCTGCTGAAGAATACTGTGGTCTGATTAGTATCAATATTTTCCTCTACCCATTTCGCCCATGTCCTCAATACTCTACCATACACTGTGGGTCTATCGATTTCATCGTACTCCGTTGCTCCTTCATCGAACGATCCTCGTCTGTTTGATCGATCACACAAAAAAGAAATACGAGAATTCAATTTCCCATCAGAATAATTTTTTTGGAAAATAATATGATTTTTTTTATGAAAAGAAAAAAATAAATAAATGATATGGTGGTACTTACAAAACTTTCATTGAGAAAGTATTCATCCACCAAATATAAGTGTTGAAGATCAAATAGTCCACTCCCTTCCAGTTTTGGCCATGCTTTTGGATGGATTCTGGCATGATAATCCGGTTCAATATGCTGTGCATGGTGGGATCATCTGAATTTGACTCCACCAAAAATGGAGCCCAATAGAACTCCACTGTTGCATTATAATCCTGAAAATAATAATAAATTCACATCAAACCTAAGAATTTAAAAATGATAGAAATTACATATCACCCCCTGGTCTGCATATCGATACTGTATTAATCAATTGATCAAAATTAACTTCATACTAACCGCTTCCAAAAATTTTAAGCAAGTAATCAAGTTGGTGCACCTAATATATAATTACAACAACTAACATTAAATTTAGTAATTTACCAAATAAGTCACCCATTTGATTTCACCAAATATTTGGTGACACTAGTCATATAGATTCCGGGTGTGATAAATCCAGCTCTTTCTCTAATAAGGTATTACTAATTGAAGCATATTTTGTCAAACATTGATTTGGTCAAAAAAAAAGAAGAAGAGAGAAATAATGATCAAGTTAGACTTTAATTAGTGGGGAACTTCATGATATTAATTGTTGGGGGTAAACAACTAATTCTCGTTTGAACCAATCAAAAACTGACATGTGGATTAGGAAACAACATTCTTGCAAAAGTACACCCCGGCATAATGATTGTTCTTGAGGAAAAGGTATGCATTAGCATAATCAAAGATGAACATAAATAGAAACAGGGGATCTTCAAGAACAGAACAAAAACAGGGGATATATACCTCAATTCTGAAAACAGCGAGAGAACCAGTCTTGTTCAAACTTTTCCGGCCCGGAGGAATGATGGATTGAGCCAAACAAACCATGGATTCCCATTGATTCCGATTCAATGAATCCCCAACAAACATAAGCCTCTTGTTTCTCAATTTCTCAAGCAATAATCTTGCTTTAAACCTTCAAACCAGCATGCAAAAAACCCATCAAATTTAAATGTAAAAATATATATTACCAATGAAGAATTGAAGAATTTCAATCAAGTTCTTACTTGGGTAAAGAACAATCTCTGGGCTGCCACTTCCAATTCTGGTAAAAAGAATCCTTTCTTCCATTCCTCACGCAAGTCACCTGAGCTGTGAGAAACTCACATTCATCTTCTTTATACAGAGGGTGGGTGACATTATCATAAACCCACTGTCCGGTAAAAAGGTCACATTCTTCCGGTGGCAATTCAACCACTTCATCATCTTCTTCTTCTTCAAAAACCGTCAATTCAATCTTCTTCACATCTTCTTTCACTATGCTCGATTTCAAACTCACTGGTTTATGGGGTTCAATGGAATCCTCTGTTGACGAAGTTTCCCGAATTGGGTCTTCTAATTTCGCCGGATTTTCTTGAATTTCTTGAGCTTTAGGCCTCGAAAATGGAAATTCGGCAATCGATTTCACATCCTCATTGTACATGAAACACCCAAATAGAAAAACAGAGAACACCACAACGAATATCGAAAGGTTACTGTTTTTCCGACCAGCGCCGGCGGACTTCATTCCTGCAGAGAAAACAGATGTTTTCCGGCGAAGTGGCTGCATGGAAAATTGAATGAGAAATGAGAGAGAATACAGAGAATTGAACGGACATATAGAGAAAAAAAGTACAATTAATTAATGGTAAAGAGAGATTGATAGGAACTAACATTGGAGTAGAAGTATTTGATTTGTTTATTGAGGGATTTGGTGAGATGGGTTCTTCTTGAAGAAACGGGTTTGGTTGCCGATGGCTGGAGAATTGTCTTTCTCAAGTCTTACTTCTAACAACTTTCTTCAACCTCTCTGCAACATTTTAGGAGAGAGAAAATAAAAAAAAGAGAGTGATTTCAAAGCTTTCTCAATGGGTTGGTCCTTCACTCCTTTTCAATTCCAGTATGTAGTGTATGTTAGACACAATGTAATTGTCTATGCGATTCTAAGTAAGACTACTGCATTTCATACATATTACTTCTTTTTTCATCCATCATCAAAAAAAAAAAAAAATTTACTGAGCAATCTGCATAAAATTAAGCTAGTTATGTCAATTTTGTTTACAATTTTAAGTGTGTCTAAATAATAAGTTTTGTTCTAATTTCACTTGTTTAACCGGTTGAAACTTCAACTCGTAAAACACATAAGCTATTTCAACTCAGCTTAAAATCGATGGGATTAATTAAACCTTTGGTCAAGTTAAGTCATACTATAAATAACATATGGAGTGATTAACATGAAGTTAACTTTAATCAATTGATCAATACAGTGTCGACACGCAAATCAGAAAATGATCTCTTTCTGCGTGTCAACACTGTAATTTCATGATAATCGGATCCATAAACATATAACACTTGAACTAAACTCATTTACTTCTTTTTTCATCTCATAAAACACATAAGCTATTTCAACATAGCATAAAACTTTTGGTCAAGTTGAGTCATATTATAAACATAGGAACGACTGGTTAGCATGAAGTTAACTTTGATTAATTGATCAATACAGTGTTGACACGCAGGTCGAGAAGCGATCTCTCTGTGCGTGTCAACACTGTAACTTCGTGGTAACATGATTCATAAACATATAACACTTGAACTAAACTCATTTACTTCTTGATCACACTTAACTATTTTAAATTAATTAAGTTTAATTTTAATTGGTTTAATATTACCCTTAATACAAGAACAAATGCATATGGATAAATTGTGGATATGTAGCATTTCTACCAAAAAAAAAACATAAACAAATCCACATGGAAGGGGGCCCTCGTACGTTTCCGAGTTATTTAATGTTGCTCCATTTAATGGAGGTATGGTTGAAAATGTAACTCACTACTTGAACTGCTCTTCCTCTTCGCAGATCAATTTCACCCATCAATTTTTAATTTATGACCGACGTGGATATATAAGATAAATAAGAACTAAAAGTGACGCTCATAATATAATTATCTGGTTAATTTTTTTTATTTAAAATTTGCTAATAATAAAATTACCATGAGTCATCAATTCAAAATGTTATATTTTCAGTTGGCCTATATATCATTTTACTTTTTATTTGAAGATTTGTGCCCATTTCTTTTTGTACAGTTATTTATAATTAATTAAACAGAATTAATGCGAAAATAATAATTATACAATCTGTTAATTCATTTTAAATTCCCGAATTTTACATGTTATTCTTAAATAATTCAATCTTTATTTATAAACATTATTGTGGTGGAGATCCAAATCATAGTAGTTATTATGTGGGGTTTATTAAATGAGGCCCTTAATATAGAAACCTATAAAAAAAATTGCAAGAAACATTGACCACCAGCTTTGCAGAAAAGAATACATAACCAACCACTCTAGCTAGGCCAACAACTTTGAAAGAGAAAGCTTTTGGTAAAGAGCAAGACTAATCTCCGATTTGCATTCTAAACTTTAACCTTAAAATCGATTTGTACCATAAATTTTATTTTAAATTAAATACGCCCTAATTTTTGAGTTTCAAAATAATTTGCATCATTCCCACTCTCTATATCAAAATAATTTAAACCCTACACTTTAGTACGGAAGGTGCAAAATGTATTAAAAGTCAAAATTTAGGGTGCAAATCGATTTAGGGTTAAAGTTTGGGGTAAATTTTGGAATTTAGTCTGAAAGCAAAGATAGATGTTTAACAAGAAAAAATTACTAAGCAGCAAAATAATTCTTTTAATCGTATTCAAATAAAATTGCAATACCAAATTTTGATATCAAAATGCTTTAAAAAAAAAGAAAAAGAAGTGGTTATGACTACACGAATTTATAAAGTTGAATAAACTTACTAAGCAACCACACTATTTTTATAAAATCTGAATAATTGGAGTTGTTCCATAATAATAATCCTAAGAGACTATTTGTACTACCTAAATTATAAAAATAAATAAATTTAAAAATTAAGTCCAAAACTTAAACGGGTCTAGAAATAATTAAACCTGCTAGCTAAACTATCCTAATTAATAAACAAAAATACATCAAATATTTAAATTAATTATCCATATATACTAAAACATAAATTATAGCAAATCTTAACCAATAATCCTTCCTTTGTCACCACAACCCCAAGTTTTGGGTTTTCTTAATTAATTATAACAAACCAAGATTAATTAATTAGTTGATGCATAATTAAGACTCTTGAGATTAATCAGTTTGACCTTTATTAATGAAGGGTACCGAAAGTTTAGTTGATGACTTGATTGATAGGTAGCTTTTTCTATTCTATAAAAGTGAGAGCCAAGGAAAACTCTTGTTTTTTTTGTACACACCAGTAAATAGTGTAGTGTATGGTATGGTACATCACTTATATTTCAAGCTAAGAAATTAAACTACGCAATACCCACAAAAAGTATAAATATTGAACCACATGTTAGAATATTGAATCAAATTTTAGCTTCCTATACACTTCTCCCATGTAGTATATGATGCTATAATGTATAAAATCAAGTACTACTTCACTGCAAGCTAAGCCTCACAACGATTGTTGGGTTTGAAAAATATTGTTGGATTTCTTTACTTGGTGCAATTAAGAAAAATATCAAGGAATATTTTATCTTCCCTTTTATCACCTGCTTTTAATTTATACATGAAGATATCAATCGGCACTTGTTGGGATGTGATTATTTGAGTCTAGCCAATGTGTAATCCAATTTATTTAATGGTTCAGATATGGTGTTGGCCCATATATATTTACTTGGATAGCTTGCTCAAATAGTGGGAGAGTACTTATTAAAGTAAGATTGTGCTTTCTTATTTGGTAGGATAAGAAGATCTAATTTGGGAATTAATCGATCAATCATTAGTTATAGCTATAAGGTGATTCTAAAAAGAACTCCTACTCCTAATATAATTCGGGTAGACATGACAGTTATAAATATAGCAATAAGCAAGGGTTTGGGGAGAGTACGTAAATTCTTGTGTCCATATTTTATATCTCTTACAATGATGTGTGTATGTTTATCTGTATGAATTTCGTGAGTTTGATTTCACAATAATACAATCAACTACTCCATCAACTGTTAGCGTTATTTTGACTTACTGTTTTGATGATTTCGTCAGGAGTACAAAATTTGGCGTTAATATTGGCGCCGTCTGTGGAAAAATAAAATTTTGTTCGAAAAATTACCAACACAATTAATCTATATCCGTGTCGACTTACTAAGATAAGGAGGCAAATCCTACGCATAAAAGATGAGTGGTTCTCTTTTATTAATTTATGAAATTAACATGATTATTGTTACCACTTTACCTGTAATTTAAATTTCGTATAACATGTCCTTGACTTGTTGGGTTTTTTATTTACAATATGATCCTTCTATCTGATCCATAAAGACCCTTCTATCTGATCGAAGTAGTGATCAGGTAAATACGTAAAGACCCTTCAAATGATCGAGCTAGTGAATACCTTCTTATAGAATTCAAGAATTACATGTCTGAAAATGGAATAAGATCGCAATTGTCTGCACCTAAAACCCCTCAGCAAAATGGTGTAACAGAAAGAAGAAACAAAACTCTTTATATGGTTAGATCTATGATGAGTTATTTTACACTACCTATATCTTTTTGGGGATATGCTATATAATCATCGATATACTTATTGAATATTGTTCCATCTAAATCAGTTTCAAAAACACCATTAGAATTATGGTCAGGGTGCAAGCCTAGCCTGAAACACATTTCTATATGGGCTTGCCATGCACATGTGCGGAAAGAGAATTTATTTAGATACATTAAGAACAAGATCAGAAGAATGTTTATTTGTAGGGTATCTAAAAGAGATAAGGGATGGACTATTTTATAGTCCAGAAAACGAGAAGGTATTTGTGAGTGCAAATGCAATTTTTTTGCAAAAGGATTATATGATGGAAAATAAGTCGAGTAGTAGAATTGTCTTGGAGGAAATGTCTGAAGATCCTTCTCCGCAATCAGCACCAAAACTTGACAAACAAGTAATTATACTCCACAAGTCACAATATCTGAATCTTCTAACTTTTCGTAGTGGGAGGACTTCTAGACTCACACAAAGACTTACTCTTTTGGGTGAGTCTACAAAAAAAGATGGGAAGGTTCAAACCTATAAAGCTAAGCTTATTTGAAAGGATATAATAAAAAAAGGCATTGACTTCGAGGAAACCTTTTTCGTCAGTGGCAAAACTTAAATTTATCAGAATTCTCTTATCTATTGATGCACATCTTGACTACGAGATATGACAAATAGATGTCAAGACATCTTTTCTTAATAGCTATGTTGAGGAAGACATTTATATGTCTCAACCAGATGGTTTTGTTAAAGGCCAAGAAAGAATAATTTGTAAGCTACATAAATCTATTTATGGGCTTAAACAAGCATCAAGATCATAGAATGCCAAATTTGATCAAGTAATCTAATCAGTTGGATTTGAACAAAATTCCGAAGAGCCATGTGTTTATAAAAGAAGTGAAGGTAAACTGATGGTATTCTTGGTTTTATACGTAGATGACATCTTATTAATTGGAAATGACATATGAATGTTATATCAAGTTAAAGTCTGGCTATCTAATCATTTTGACATTAAAGATTTGGGAGAAGCCGAGTACATTCTTGGGATTCAAATTATCCGAGATCATCAAAAAAGAATGTTGTGTCTTTCTCAAGCTACATATATAGATAAAATTCTAGTAAATTAAATTATGATATGCAAGATTTTTAAAAAGGGACTATTTCATTTTAGACATGAAGTTCCTCTTTCTTCAATTCATTGTCATATGACAGAATCTTAGAAAGAGTGCATGAAAGTTGTTCCTTATGCATCAGTTGTAGGAAAGTTAATGTATGTTATGTTGCGTACTAGACTAGATATCTGTAATGCAGTGGGAATGGTTAACAAATATCAGTCTAATCAAGGACCTGAGCACTGGTCAGCAGTTAAACATATACTCAAATATCTTCGGAGAACGAGAGATTATATGTTTTTCTATCACAGTAATAATCTAGTTCCTATTGGATATTTTGATTTAGACTTTATGGGTGATAAAGATACCAGAAAGTCAACTTCAGGATTGTGTTCACTTTAGGTGGAGGAGCTATTAGTTAGAGGAGTGTTAAGCAAGGTTGTATTGTTGATTCCATTATGAAAGCCGAGTATGTTGTAGCTTCAGAGTCTTCCAAGAAAACTATTAGGTTTTTGAAAGTTTTTAATGGAACTTGGTGTGGTAACACCAACTGTTAGTCTCATGGTTATATATTTTGATAATATTAGGGCAGTGACACAATCTAAAGATCTCAGATACTATAAAAAATCGAAGCACATTGAGAACAAGTATCATATCATTCGAGAGTATGTGAACAAAAGAGATCTGAAAGTATGCGAGATTGCAGGAGTTGAAAATCTAACAAATCCATTTCACAAAAACATTACCTGCTAAAGTTTTTGAATCTCATTATGATGCAATTTGTATTAAATGCATGACAAATAGGATTTAATAGTCAGTGGGAGATTGTTGAATTTTTGCTATAAAAATCCTATTTATATATCTATTTATTTAATGTTTATTTTTATTGAACAGTTATTCTTTAATTAAAGTACATCATTTGTAAGACCCCAATTTTTATAAATAAAAATGAATTTTCTATAAATATCATTTTTGAATATTATGGAGTTAATTTGATATAATGTTATAGTTGTGGGTAATATTTATAAATTTTGCAAAGTACGCAAGTTGTTATATAATATTCGATTGGTCGGGGAATATTCGTTTTAACAGGGAATATTCGTACAACGGCACAATCATTGGTGGACCCCATAACGAAATTATTGTCGGATTGAGAAAACGACAAAAATATTTTATTAAAAATAACGGCGGAAGTTTTACCATTGATACTGTTGAACTACTCGATAGTAAAAGTACAGTAATACGTGTGGTTACATAGTAACACACGGTATTGATTATTAATGCTTATGTGAGAAGTTAGTCAGTTTGATTCAATTATTGTCAGTTAATAATATGAATTATTTAGCGATAATGAAGTTTTGTTTTATTCGTATTATTAACGTAATAAAATAGAAACATCTTTTTATATAAAACAGAATACTTTATTAAAGGTATTCTATAAATAGAATATATTATATTTTATTTAAAAGATTTTTCTTTAAATATGGACCGTCAAATTAAAGTAATCAATCTGGACCGTTCATGGATTAGTTACTATGCATTCTATTTTTCTATAAATAACAACTCATTCTTTCATTATTTCTTACGAATACACTGAACTCTAGAGAGAGAAACTATAGAGAGAGAGAAGAAAAGTATTCTGCTACTTAACTACTTCCTTATTTCAGTTCTTCTTTAAAACGGTAAGGGGTGTTATTCTTTCTTATTCATGAAGAGAACTGTTGTTATTCCATTTCTTATTATTCTGTTGGAATAACCTGTATACGCGGTCTACCTTATACTTGGTGACATTCTTCTGCTATTCTGTTGGAACATCCTGTCTGTGTGTTTTACACCGGACCTGGTTCCGTTTTTATTATTATTCTGTTGGAACATCCTGTCTGTGTGTTTTACACCGGATCTGGTTCCGCCTTGTTATTATTCTGTTGGAACATCCTGTCTGTGCGTTTACGCTGGACCTGGTTTCATTATTTATTATTCTGTTAGAATATCCTGTATGTGCGTTTACGCCGGACCTAGTTCCATTATTTATTATTCTGTTGGAATAACCTGTCTGTGCGGTCTATCGCATGCCGGGTGATTTCTTTTGTTATTCCATTCTTTATTATACTCAGTTGGTTAAGTTTTAACTTCTATACTCCATGAAATTAGTGGAATATCCTTGATGATTGCGGTTCATCCAGTATCTTTTCATGAAAATATTCTTCTAAGCATTCTTGAATTTTACTCCACAAAGCAGTATCATGTTGACAATTTGGACGTTGTTAATTCTTGGATAAATTAATTCTTGAACTTGTTTTATTGAATTCTTATATCATTGTCATCATCCTCATGTTTATAAAATGTTGAAAGTCATCTATGTCATGTAATGCATAGATGGACTTGGTATGATTATAACCAAGGATTATTCGGTGTGATCATGACCTTAATGTTACAAATGATGTGGTAAAAGTCTTCATTGGCCCGTAGTGCATTGATGGACAGTTGTTGGCATGATCATGACCATGACCATTAATGAATACACGAATATCCTTGGCCGTAGTGCAGGGGTGATTTTTGACAACCCCAAAATAGGTCCATTCCATCCAACCCATTCTGAGTCGTCAAATACATGGTACAGAAAATAACTACAACTCTATTACAACAATTGTCGTGCAAAATACAACAACACATATGCTGTGAGTTTGGATACAAATATATACCAAATGTGACATTGGACACCATCATGTATCAGCACCTCACAAAGGTACCTTACATAAAGGTACAGTCAAAAACTGTTTTAGAAATTAGAATCTTTGGGAAGTGCTCAAGGAAACCTTCGTACATGGGAGGCCACGCGTCTAGGTTATGATAGATATCATATGGCCACAGAATTATCCTTGGTTGACCCAATAGACCCCAAAGAAAAATGAGAAGATTACTATTATATTCTTCCCAATGGTGAGTCTTCTCTTGACATATCATTATCTCTACTGTCTCTAATTGAGAATTATACTTCAAACAAACACCAAGATTATATAGGTAGTGCTCGTAAAGATACTCAGCAAGTGGATGAGCACAACCCTGTCTTATGATGACACGAGGTTGTATATCGTTAGACATCTTGTATGATAGTGGCAAACCACCCTTCCAACGTTGGGTACACCTTACCCTATTGGATTCACCAAATATAACTACTAAATGAATTTTTCTATACTGCTTCGGGAGAACATCCACAGCTAGAGACCACCGTTCTATTTCCCCGTTACCCTCGCTCGACCCAGCTACACTCTTATTACCTGAAAGGAATTGTGAAGCAAAAGGGTGAGCACAACTAGCTCAGTAAAGAATATCATGACTAAAGATAAATAAATTATCAATAGTCTTCATCAATAATAAATCAGAGATTTAGAACATATGGTAGATGATAAAAAATTTCAACCATAGTCGCAGCGGAACATGCAATCCATTAGAAGAGTCAAATAGACTATAAAGTCTATTATCTTCTCCATGTTAAAAATCCATCAACAATGTTTAATCCCTGTAACATCAATCAACAATTCTGGTCCACAGTCATATGAATAACTCATAATCATAACTGTAGTTCTAAATTCCTCTTCTCATCCAGGACGAAGATAATTTTCATCACCTATCTTTACCTGAAACATCAAAGATCATGGTTACACTAAATCACATTTCCTATTCATAATCATACTAATAACTTCATCTTTGCACTACGGCCAAAGATATTCATTTGTATCACCAGTTGGTCATATTTATCTCAACATCTGCTCATCTTTGCATTACTGGCCAAAGATATTCAACAACATGTCATCTTTGCACTACGGGCCAAAGATATTCATTAATATTTCATCTTTGCACTACAGGCCAAAGATATTCCTCAACAGTTCATATTTGCACTACGGCCAAATATATTCATCAACAGTTCATATTTGCACTACAGGCCAAATATATTAATATCTCAAAGAAATATATAATCATTTCAGAATTTATATAAACAATAATTATAACCATGTTAATCAATTCACCTTTGCACTTAAGCTAAAGATATTCACTTATAAATTCAATGGTCATGATCATACCAGTCAACAATTCAACTTTGCACTACTGGCCAAAGAGAACCCATAGTCATGATCATACCAATAATTTACCCATCTTTACACTCAAGTGAAAGAGAATTTCAACATCAAGGTTATAAAAATGTTATATATGATAATAAAAACAATATGATCAACATATAGATTTAATCTCAAGAGTAATATTCATAAATCAACTATAATTTGGTTAGAAAAAGAAACCAATTTTGTCGTGAATAGTAACTCGTGAATAGTAACCCTGACATGAAAAAGGTAGAAATTCCACAATAATATACATACCAATATTTCGGTATAATGATATTGAAAGAATAATATTCTTAAGCTTATAAACAATTTATTTAAATTGTTTACACTTTACTAATTAATGCATTTAATCATCATAAAACGCCAACTCTTAAGATTTCATCATCAATAACCAAAACCCTCATCAAAAATCTGCATATACCTAATATATAGGATTCTCAAGCCATAAAATCCTATTTCCAATTTTCTTACTTCACATAACATATTTAATTCATTTTCTCATAACTAGACTATTTTCATGAAAAATACCAAATCCGTTCAAAAAATATTTCTTTTCTGGAATTTAGCATAATATAGTCCCATAGTGAACATATATTTTTCTCAGAATTTTTAAAAGTCATTTACTATTTTTCATATGGCCAAAATAGCCGAATATTTAGATATTTATCAAAAATTGTACTTTTATCTAAAAATTCTAAAATTCACAGAGTATACTCCTATCATATACATGTACTCCCAATAAAAATTTCATCAATTTTGGAGTTAACCACAAGGAATTATAAGCGGTTACTTTTAAAATAGTCTTTTCTCATAAAATTCATAACTCTCAATCTGTACATCCAAAAATCACCATTTTTGGACACAATCAAGAAAACTCATCAAAATATCATTTCAAATTTTTCCAGAATTTTTGAAGTTCAGAAAAATTACGAAACTGAAAATCATAACAACCCTTAAAATCCCTTACTATCCCTTACAATCCCTTACCTCAAAACAGCAGTACTTCTGACCGGAATGTAAAGCCGAAGGAAACTTGCACTGAATAACAACTCTCAAAGTATCTAAATACTCACAAAATATGCTTCATAATATAGAGAGAGAAAGAGAGAAAGCTTATGTTTTTGGTGTGATTTTCAATTCTAACTTAGCCCTCTATTTATAGGAAAATTTTGGTAGGTTTGACCTGCAACCTGATGGCTTTACCTGCTACTATTCCCACCCACCACATTTGAAATATAATTCAGCACATTTCTTCACCAACCACAAGTGGGGCCCACCAATTCTAGAATTTTCCACCAAAATGATAAACTCCGAAAATTCAACAATTTCTGAACCAGTCATCTCGTAAAATTCATAACAAATCATACATTCATTTTTAACGGTTCAAAATTTGTGGACATATACTCAACTTATATATGTATAACATATCCAAATATTACTACGATCCAACGGTCGGATTAAAAATTATAACCCCCGCAAAATATCTCAAAAACCCTGATTTTTAATACCTCCATTCCGACAAAAATACTGATAAAAACCTCAACATTAACTCCTTCATTTTAACCACAAAAATATATCCCTCATTTATATCCACATAAAATAAATATTTTCTTATCATATAAATCAATAATTAATTATTCACAAATAATATTACAGAATCACATTTATGACAACCAGGCCGTTCCCAGGAAAGAGGGGGCTTTCCAATAAGGATTTCTCCTTACTAGCGCGCAATTAGATGACCAAACCTCTCCTTAGACAGAACTTTCTAGACATTGACAGTAATGTTATCTAATAATATTATTCAAATAATATGAATTATTGATCTGATAAAGGAAAATACTGTGCAGCAACAATTATTGAACAACAATAATACAAAATTTCAACGTAGCAATTATTGAATCAATAAAATAAAATATTGAACAGTAATTACTGTAATTATTGAGTAGTGCCTTCTTACGTAAGAATCAATAATTTCAAAAATACTATGCAATACCGTGTGCTACTGTGCAATAACGCGTATTACTGTATTTTAACCACCGGGTATTCCAACAGTGTTAACGGTAACAACTACGCCGTTATTTGTAAAAACTCAAATTTGTCGTTTTCTTCACCCGACAGTTATTCTGTTATGGGGCCCACAAATGGCTGTGCCGTCGTACGAATATTCCCCGACAGAAAGAATATTCCACGACCAAACGAATATTCCCCGACAACAATGATTATTTTATAACCACTTGCTTATTTTGAAAAAAAAAATCATATTTCACTCATAACTTTAAACTTTTATCAATTTAACCATTTACTGAATAGAAAAATTGAATACTTTTATTTCATAAAATTCGGGGTCTTACATGATTCGATGGTGTGGATTATTTTATTAAGCTTAGTCTCAACGATAACAGTGTTAAAAAACCTTTTAAATCATAGAAGATAGTAGATTTTATTCTCTACTTGACTCTTTTAATGGATTGCTTGTTCCGCTGCAGTTAAACTTGATGTTCGTATATTTTATCAGTTTAACACTGTTGAAGACTAATAATAATTTATTCTGCATTATCTTAGTCATAATATTTTTTACTGGGCTAGTTGAGCTCACCCTTTCTTTCACTGTTCTCTTCAGGAAATGAGAATATAGTTGGGACGAGTCGGGAAACGGAGTGATGGACCAGATGATAGTATTAGTAGTCCTCACTATTCTATTAAATAGTGTGACAATAATTGTAATGAGGACTCCTTTTGAGTTTGTATAGTCTCTAGTAGACAATGATTGTATTCAAACTCACAGTTATGTTTTGTCGTATTGTACACGACAGTTGTATTAGTAAGTTGTATTTGTATTCTGTACCATATATCTGACGACCCAAGATAGGTGATGTATACCTAATTTTGGGGGCGTCACATCATTCATTAAATGGTTATTTAGTTTGTTTATATAAATATCCATATATATATATATATATATATATATATATATATATATATATTATGGTATATGTGTATAAATAAATGATATATACATAGTATATAAATCATGAGTCCGGATCTTAAGCTCACCCTTTATCCAACTCACTCGAGCTCACCCTCCTTTAACGACGGACCCGGCGATAGTTCGGTCATACAACCGTCGTTTATACTTTTAGTGACGGACAACATATAACGTCGCTAAAAGTATAGACGACAGTTGTGAGAACCCAGAATTTCACATAATTCAAATTTTTCGAATAAAAATTTTTTTTTCCTGAAAAAGAATAAAGAGAAAGTACTTGAATCATATAAATGTATATGATAATGAAGCTAGATAGTTAATTTATTAACTAAGAAGTATATTTAATCATTTTCAAGGAAGAGTAATGAAAGTTATGTAAGAAATTAACATGGCTTGAATGTTAGCCTTGATTATTAAATTAAAAGGATTTACAATCCTTAAGTAATTGTATTGATGATTATGTGAGTGTTTATAACTTATTAAGTCGATTAGGGCTATCAAGTTAATACACTAGAGGGATATGTTATGACATATGTGAGTTATGTACGTGATTAAGTAAATATGTATTATATAATGTGTCTACATTTATTTTGTAAAGAGATGAAGAATAAAGTTATGTAACCTAATACATTTATTAGGTATGATAATTAAATAACCTAATGTGTTATAATTTAAGAGAATGATAGTATTTAAAAATATATACTAATCCTAAGAGATTTATTTGATGCATCTCAATTAATTAATCTTATAACCTAAAGAATAGCAAGTCTAATTGGGTTATGAAATTAAAAATATATGAGTAAGAAATTAACTTGCTAATGGGTGTAATGGAACCCTATTTAAATAGTGGGGAATGGATAAAAATTAATAAGTATAGAACTATGTTGATTTGTAAGTCCATATAATTAAAATTTCTAGCCCAAAGAATTAAAGAAGTGGCCCAACCTTTAGCCCAAGTGGGAGGGGACATGTTGGACATTAAGTAAGTTAATTAAAGCATAAAAGGAAAGCCAAATTGGGACAATCTAAGGCCATGTGGCCGGATATTAGAGAGGCAAAAAGGAGGGGGATGAATGTGATGATTAGTTACTTTAGTAGGTGAACAATTTATAACAAGTGTCCAAGTTCTATTCAACCAACACATTAAGTATTAAGTGTAAGAAACCTCTAGGAGATGAGTAAGAGAGAGAAGGGGAGAAGTATTGGGCAAATAATATACTTACATATCTTATATCTATACTTACTTTTTCAATAAATTAAAATCTAAGTCTTATCTTTTTCTTTTCATCTTATTATCTAGCAAAAGCTAAGAAAGAAAGAGAGAGACTAGAGAAGAGAAAGAGAAAGCCTAAGGAATTTCAGCTATAGAGAGAGAGGAGAGAGGGAGAGTTTTTGAAAGCTTCATAGTTCCTAATCAAGGTTTAGGAAGAAAGAGAAGAAGGAAAGGGTAAGGTATAACAAAATTTCTACTTATGTAGTCTAATTTCTTTTTAGTTTGATTTGATTTTTTTATAATTTGAAGTTTTGATCTTAAGGTTTAAAACCTTAGATCTAAGTGTATATAAGTGTTTCATGTTTAGATCTAACCTTTTTGAGGATCAAAAGTTGAATCTAAAGTATGAGATAGAAACTAGATTTTTCAAAATGTAGAGAACCTAATTTTTTTTATTAGCCTTGATGGTGTTTAACTTTGTGTTTGATGCTTGATTGATGAAATAGATCATGTATTATGGTAGACTCACGGGTATATGAAGTATGAGTAGGTAGTATGATAAGGTATGTTGGTTATTATGTGAGAACATAGAAGTTTTCTTAGAAACCACAAAGGATGGAAAGTCAGATTTTTGTAAAAACGAAACATGAAATTCAAATTACCATATCTCCTATTATATTTCGAAGTTTTGAGTGTGGTCAAATCCTAGAGTTAGATCTATAAGTTTTCTAACATATCCAAGTGGAATCACTGAAAAAGGAGTTTTAGATTTCCGTATGGACTAATTTTAGCAAAGGACTCCAAAGCTGCAAAATGACAAAAATAAGCTGCGAAAGAAATTGTAAGGGCTATTTCGGCAACTTAAGTTGTGAAATAAATTCAGGCCTTTTGGGGAATGAAAATATATGGGATAAAGTAGGTTGTGTCCAAAAATGAGCTCATCCTGACTTAAAATGACCAAGTTATGACCAATTCAATATTTGGGTTTTTTGACGAAAATTGCTATAACCGGAGTTCTATAACTCCGATGGCCACGAAATTTAAACTGGAGGCTCACGTTAACACGTATAAGATTATGTCAAAAGATGAGAATTTCTGGAGTTAAGCACGAGGTAGCTAATTTCTTAAGGAATTAACTAAAAATACTTTTTGAAAAATACTAAAGGAAGTTGGAAAATTATGAAAAAATACTTTTTGTGTATGAAATATATGTATATGTGTTTGGACAAAGGATAAAAAAATAATAAGTTGATTTGGTATTTTCGTGAAAAGGATATGGAATCCAGCTTGCTGTATTGAAAAATCTGATGAATCCAGCTTACTGGATTGAAAAGAAGTTTACTGAATTGAAAATATATTGAATCCAGCTTGCTGGATTGTAATCTAGTTGATGAATTTGGAATTCAGGTTGCTGGATTTGGAATCCAGTCTGCTGAATTGGTAATTTGATTGTTAGATTTAGCATCCAGGTTGCTGGATTAGTATGTGACTTATTAGATGTTAAAGAATAACTTATGAAATTAAAAAGTAAGTGTTAAATCATAATGTATATGATATATAGATTAATAAATTAGCAAAGGATGATAATAATACTAATATTGTAAGGTGTTATCTAATATTTAATTATGTGATTAAGTGTTAGATAATTGATTGATAAAGTAATTGTACTATGATACAAAGTATGATATGCTGATTAAAAGATCAATCTTATTAATGATAGGTATTACAAAAGAAGTTAACTTAAATTGCGTAACAGTAGTCAACGAATCAGACAAGTTTCCTAACTCAACTTGAGTTACTATTTTTCAAGTATGGTAGTGAATAATTATTGATAGTTATTCACATCTATAATGATTGTTGTAATTCGCACGTAGTGCAATTGATTCTTGTTCTATTATTTGAACTATTTATAAATCATGTCTCAGCTAATTGTTTTAGCAAGACTAATATTTGTTAAAGCTTGAAATGTTCTATTTATTATGAACTGAATTGTTATTGGAAGATCTATGCCATTGGTTTCGGCTAGATTAGTATTGTTATTAAATATTGAAATCATAGTATTTCTTTGAAAGTAATCCAAACCATATTGTTGTGGTACGGACTCGTGATGTAAGACTGAGATGAACAAATTTTAATGTCGCAAATCGACTATGCGCTATTATTGAGTATTATGCATAATATAGGGTACAAAGGAGTTGGGCGCTCCAGGTACTTGCAGAAGAGTATAGTTTAGTTTTTATAACTAATTTATATTCTTGTAGAAATTTAGTTTTAATAACTAAATGATTCCTCTAGTAGTTCATGATCCTTTTGTGATCACTCAGCATGAAATCTGGGTATATCCCAATTTATTGAATATTGTTGCAGTATTGTTAATTCTTATTATTCAATTGAATATTATTGAATCTTTGAAAAAATTTTACTCTTTCATCTCTGATATGTTATTCAGTATGAAATGAGAGAAAGTTTTATTATTGAGATTGAATTATTATTCAGCTACTTCGAAATCTTTTGATTATTGTTGAAGTTCTAAAGAAGCTAGATCCTTCTATTCATGATATATATATATATATATATATATATATATATATATATATATATATATATATCATTTATTGTATATTTTAACTTGCTGGGCAAACTCGTTGCTCACCCTTGCTTAAATAAAATATTTCAGCTAATGCCGAAGTAGCAGAAGGTTCTAACAGGAACAAAGACAAAGGCAAAGTTCAGGAGTAGTTAGTGTCAACTTTTAATGGTTATGTTTTATTATGTAATTATTATGTAAACCTTTTGGTTATATAAGGGTATGTAAATTATGTCAAGGTTAGTTAACCTGAGATATTGCTATAAGTTATATTAAGGAATATTATGAATGATGTTTTTTATTAATGAATGAGTAGTTAGATGTGATATATTTGATGGATCGTGAGCACCAAACCCGTGGTTAGGGAACCCGGATTTGGGGGCGTCACAAGATAGTTGTATGACCGAACCATCGTCGGGTCCGTCGCTAAAGGGGGGGTGAGCTCGGATGAGTTGGATATATAAAGGGTGAGCTTAAGATCCGGACCGTATAAATCATATATAATATATAAATAAAGAAACAATGAATATAGCCTAAAATGATTTGGAAATATTATCTTGTAGGTTATAGTACTTTAACAGAGATGATTTATCTTAATCTTGGAAGTTGGACTTCTAATTAAAGTACTAAAGCAGTAACGTTGTGCATTAAACGGATCATGTGGTAATATTTTATTCATAAAATATTTATACATAAATACTAATTTGTGAAATTTCTTGATTTTGAAATAATAATGGAATTAATATTATTATATATATATATATATACACACACACACACACACACACTAATTTGATATTTCAATGAGTGAGACTACATTGATTAATTCCTCAGAATGTTGATTAATATATTTAATTAATATTAGGAACATTGTTATTGTCAAAACATCTATAAAATTTTTTATAAGATAATTTATCATTAATCATAGAATTAATCTTGGCCGAGTCTTTTAATATTTATTATTAAAATAATTGATTTAATTGTTAAATCAATTTATGATCAAATAGAGATAAATTATGAAATTAGTTTAAATGTATCAGTATTATATTAATTGATTCTGAAATATTTATGTACATTTATAGAAAAAATATTTACATTTTATTAGTAAAGGGTTTATTTAATTAATTTATGAACTGAAGTACAATTACAATTATTTAGTAGAATTAATTGTAATTAATATTTATTTTAAATATTATTATTAGATAATAATATATAGATAAGTATTGGAGTCAGTAGATGAATCTCTTAGGATCCATTTTCCTAACCTAATATGGATCGAATTTATAAGAAACGGTAAGGATCAATGTTATTATATATATTATGAGCTCTTCTATGTGGACATGAAAATTGGACATGGGTGTGTTTGAATTTCACTTATTTGTATTTTGAGAAATTCAAATACACGCATGTCCAATTTTCATGTCCACTATGTCCACATAGAGTTTTTGATATATTATTGATCAGAAATGTATTTAGAACTTTCTATCATTCGTTTTCTTTCTTCTAGTTTAGGAAAAATACAACTAGAATTTTTTTTTCCAAAAGGTGCTTTGGAGTCCAGGTTCAGTATATAAGGTCATAGGAGTGAATATCTTCATTATACTAGAAACTATACGGTTTTTCAAAATATTTTAATCCAACCAAGCACTAAGTAACAAATTCATACTCTAAATACTTAATATATACTTGTTGTTTTGCATAAAACTATAAAAATGATCCTGATTTTATTATTATATTTTTAAAAATCTATTTTCTGAATATTTTTCCAACCGAGATAACCCAAGTCCTTGTAAATTATGATAAATTGCCATACTTGGCTTTTAATTAATACTCTGCCGGAGAGGTCTTATAAAGAAAGAGGCCATACACAATTCGGCTTTCAATTAATTATCAATTATCAATAATAATAATAATAATGACAGGCAGGTTAATGTAGTAACTCAGAATAATTACAACGCGGAAGAGAATTATATAAGATGGAAAAATTTCAAAGCTGCTGAATTAATAATAAATAACACCATCATTTTGACAATTATATCTGTTCGCCTTAATTATTCTCTCAGACAAAAGCACTGAAATATCAAAATAACATGAACGAACCGGCTATAGTCCGGCTCTTTCCAGCAAACTGGAGGTAGCGAATTAAGAACGAACCGGCTATAGCGACGATTTTTTCTGTCGTTATAGCATAAAAAATTAAATTATATATATATATATATATATATATATATATATATATATATATATATATATATATATATATATATATATATATGGGTAAATTAAGATTAAGTTTACACCTTATTTTACAAACCTAATTCAACAAACAAAGCAGGGGGAGGGGAGAGGGGGGAGGGGGCTGACCTTCGCTTAGTTTTTTCTTATGACAGTGAAAATAATTTTCTAAATATCAACACTTGATATCACTATTTTTTGAACACACAAAAACGCATGCAGCTTGCCCGATTAGGAAAAGAATATTAATTTTTAGTGTAAAATGCAGGAAACTGACCTGGGTACCTCGGCTCCATTCTTCCGCTGGGCTCGGGAATTAGCCGGCGGCGTCAAAGGCTCAGCAAACAAGTCGTTTCCTACACTAAATATCCTCTGCGGATTCTTATACATTCTCGGACCCTGAATTTCTCCACCATAATTACTAAAGTCCTAATATATATATATATATATATATATATATATATATATATAGAGAGAGAGAGAGAGAGGGAGGGAAAGAGAGAGAGATACAATTAGATCTATTATAGAATAAAATAGAGAAATCATGTAAAAAGTAAAAGAGGATCGGAACCTGTAGAGGAGGAGGATCGGAAGAGTGGAGATGTTAAAGACTAGCTGATTAAAGCCATCGACAGTTTGATGATGATGATGATGAGATGTCAATGAAGTTATTGAATTAATATTAGGATCATTATTATTGTCAAAATATTTATAACATAATTTATCATTCATCATATAATCTTGATCGAATCTTTTAATATTTATGATTAAAATGATTATTTTAATTATTAAATTAATTTATGATCAAATAGATATAAATTATAGACTTATGAAATTAATTTAAATATATTGGTATTATATTAATTGATTCTAAAATATTTATGTAAATCTATAGAAGAAATATTTACAGTTTATTAGTAAAGGATTTATTTAATTAATTCCGGAATTGAAGTGTTAGAATATTTTATTCCTTATGTGGCCTTTACTATTTATGTAATTATTGGGTTTACATATTGTATTAATTTAATAACTTTATTTATGGGTTTGGTAATTAATTATGTGGCTTATAAATAATATTCCTAATAGTATTAGGCATAATGGGCCCTAGGGTTTCATAATCTTGATGGACGATTTTGACCCTTAGTTATTATATAAATAAAACAGTTAGGGTTTGGTCCCAGTTGTCGTCTCAAGAATTTTATACACACCTATACATCTATCCTAAGATTGAGAGAGGCAATTGAAGATCTTCACCCTTAAGCGCAGTGGAAGCGTGATACATATAAGATGATTTCTCTCAATTCATGTAAGTACTTAATGTTATTATGATTATTTGATTTTATTTTATTCTATACAATAACACGTTCCTGTATAATTTATTCAACATTTGGTATCAAAGCTATGATTACGTTATTGTATAGAATAAATTAATTACGTTGTTATGCTAGAAATTTTATTTCCGCATAACCACTTTATTGGGTATGTTTCATGAAAAAGAATTTTATTGGTTCGTTTGTTGTGACTATTATTCCGCGTGTTGTATTTACGAATTCAGCAAGTACTCTGTCAATTAACATATATAATGAATTCTAATTCATTTTGTATCCGTTATGTACTGTATTCAATTCATTGTTATGTAAGTTATTCTTTAATGCTTAATTTTGTTATCAGGCATCATGTTGGCTTTATTAAGAATTAGGTTTTATATTATAATATTATGCTTGTTCACTTGAGTTATTCATGAGACTATAAGCATGCTCAGTAGTATTGTCATTTAATTTTTGATGACATGCTAAACATTCACCGTACATGTAATATATTCAATTTGATGGTATTTACATTAATTCACTTTTACATGAAACAATTAGTAATATACATGTATTGAATTTTATTTTATTTGTTGTCATTCTGACTGGTATTATTATACCCTCATTTATTCAAGTTATAATTAATTTGATTATTTTATAATCAATTCATGTTCATAACTATATATTTTAATATTTAAAATTTTTTGAACATGATGTAATATATTATTAGGGCTTTTAAGATGTTACATGTAAATTTTAAATAATGTTAATTTTCAAACTTGATTAATATGTTGTTTAAAGAAAAAAAAAATTGAGTTTGATCATAATAATTTACATGTACGCGTGACTCTTTTATTGTTAAAATTAATAATCAACCCAACGGAGGGTTATTAATTGAAACAATTAAAGATTAAGAAAAGTCACATAATGTTACATTTAATAAATAAAGATTTTAAATTTACCCAACGAAAAATTAGAATTAGAATTTATTAAATAGAATTTTATTGCATAAGTAACATGTTTATTTCGTTTTCTGCCCAACGGTGATGCGTGGATAAATGTGTTGTGCATTATTTTATGGAGATGTTATTAGTATATTATTAATTGGACCAACGAAAAATTAATAATTATGCACCAACATCTCATTAAAATCTATTTTTAGGTGTTGTAAATAGATTTTATATAACTAACTGCTTGCCCTACAGTTGGTTTTTATTATGATTACTTATTGTTGTACATTGTGGATTTCTTTTAGTTTTTTGTAAGCATGCTTATGAGCTTGATTGTATTTCAGCATTGACTCCAACTAGTATTTCTGGGTATCTCTCTGGAATTGAAGCCTTGAATGGAACTAATTTTACTGTTTGGAAAGAGCAAGTGAAAATTGTTCTCGGCGTTATGGATTTGGACTATGCATTACGAGTTGATCATCCTGCTCCACTTACAGATACAAGCTCAATTGAGCAAAAATCTATTTATGAAAAATGGGAGCGATCCAACCGCATGTCCCTTATGATTATGAAAAACTCTATCACGACAGCTATTCGAGGAGCCATTCCTGACTCTGAGAATGCTAAAGAGTACTTAACTTCAGTCGAGGAACAATTTAAGGGCTCTTCTAAAACTCATGCAAGTACCCTTATTTTAAAAATGCTCACTAGCAGGTATGATGGGGTTAGTGGAGTGCGCGAGCACATTATGATGATGAACGACATGGCCTTTAAATTAAAGAGTATGGACATGGCGATTTCTGAGGGTTTTCTTGTTCACTTCATTATGACTTCTCTTCCTGCACAGTTTGATCCATTTAAGATCAATTATAGCACGCAGAAAGAAAAATGGAAGATGAGTGAGTTAATTGCCATGTGCGTCCAAGAAGAAGAAAGGCTTAAGATTGAAAAACCTAATGTTGCTCATCTAACTACCACTAGATCTCATAAGAAGAAGGCTCACAAAAATGACAAAGGTTTTAACAATAAGGATAAGCAAATTTCTACCAAAACAAATAAGGCAAATCATTCAGGTAACAACTCTGAGGCAGGTCCTAAATGTCACTTCTGTAAGAAGCAAGGACATATCAGGAAGAATGTCCTAAATTCAGAGAATGGCTTGAAAAGAAAGGTATATCGTCCTTCAATTATGTAACTTTTGAATCCTTTCTAATTGATGTTCCTTCTAATACATGGTGGCTTGACACTGGTGCTATGGTTCACATTACTAATTCATTACAGGGATTCCTTTCAAAGAAGACGCTCCAAAAGGGGGAAAGAACCATTAAAGTTGGCAATGGAGAGTCTATACAAGTTGAAGCTGTAGGAACTCTTCCTTTAATTTTGGAGAGTGGTTTCACCTTGTATTTATATGATACTCTTTATGTTCCCAGTATGACACGGAATTTAATTTCTGTTTCTAAACTTGACGTTGATGGATTTTCGTTTAAGTTTGGGAATAATAAAATAATTATTTATCATTACACTCATGTTATTGGTTCTGGCTCTTTAGAGGGAAACCTCTATAAGATAAATTTGGATAATGTCTTTGCTGAATCCTTATTAACAATGAATGTGACAGAAAATACCTCTAAAAGTGGAACTAAGTGAAAACTAGATAATGAGAATTCTTCAAAATTGTGGCATAAACGCTTAGGCCATATTTCAAAAGACAGAATGCAACGTCTTTGTAAAGGATGGAATTCTTCATTCACTAGATTTTTCTGATCTTGACCATTGTATTGAATGTATAAAAAGAAAATTTGTGAAAGGTAATAAGAAAGGAGCAACTAGAAGTAGTGCACTTCTTGAGGTGATTCACACTGATATATGTGGACCATTTTCTCCAGGAATTGGTGGACACAAATCTTTCATTACGTTCATTGATGACTATTCTCGTTATACTTATGTGTACCTGATTAATGAAAAATCTGAATCACTAAATATGTTTAAAGTTTTCAAGGCTGAAGTTGAAAATCAACTTGAGCGAAAAATTAAAGTAGTGAGATCAGATAGAGGCGGGGAGTATTATGGTAAACACTCCGATACAGGTCATAGTCCTAGCCCATTTGCCTTATTTTGTCAAGAAAATGGAATCGTCACTCAGTATACAATGCCTGGTACACCGCAGCAGAATGGTGTAGCTGAGAGGCGAAATCGTACCCTTATGGATATGGTACGTAGTATGTTATGCAATTCTAGCTTACCTATATTTTTGTGGACTGAGGCATTAAAGACAGCTGTTCATATTTTAAACCGGGTTCCTAGCAAATCTGTCCCTAACACTACTTATGAAATTTGGACAGGTAGGAAACCTAGTTTAAAATACTTACGGGTGTGGGGTTGTCCAGCCGAGGCTAAGATTTTTAATCCACAAATAAAGAAACTTGACTCTAAAACCATTAGTTATCATTTCATTGGATATCCTGAGAGATCTAAGGGTTTTCGATTTTACTGTCCCTCTCATACCACTAGAATTATTGAGACTAGGCATGCAGAGTTTTTAGAGAATGGTGATTTAAGTGGGAGTGGTGAGCCTAGAAAAATTGATCTTGAAGAAAACAGGTTTTATGTTTCTAATCCTGTAATTCAAGAAGGTGAGGCACAACCTCCCATTGAGGCGAATGACACCCCTGAGATAGCTGAGCCACCACCTAATGTTGAATCTCACATTATTGAAAATCATATTCCTGAAATTGTGCAGCCTTTACGAAGGTCCGAAAGACCTAGAAAGCCTATTAATTTTGATGATTTTATAACCTATCTTAATGAGATTGACTATGATTCAAGTAAGATTAATGATCCTATATCCTATAAAGCAGCCATTATGAGTGCTCAATCAACTCAATGGCTTGAAGCCATGAATGATGAGTTGAAATCAATGGAGCTTAATAACATTTGGGATCTTGAGGAATTACCAAAAGGTTTTAAACCTGTTGGTTGTAAGTAGGTCTATAAGACCAAATTAGAACGTTGAAAGGTATAAAGCTCGATTGGTTGCTAAAGGTTTCACTCAAAAGGAAGGTGTGGATTATAATGAAACTTTCTCTCCAGTATCCAGGAAAGATTCATTTAGAATAGTCATGGCTTTAGTAGCTCATTATGATTTAGAGTTACATCAGATGGATGTTAAAACTGCATTCCTTAATGGTAACTTGCATGAGAATGTCTATATGGCACAACCAGAAGGTTTTTTGGTTAAAGGCAAGGAACATATGGTATGTAGACTTAAGAAGTCCATATACGGGTTAAAACAAGCTTCTCGACAATGGTATCTTAAGTTTCATGAGGTGATGAGTAATTTTGATTTTAAGAAAAATATAGTGGATCAATGCATATACTTGAAGGTCAGTGGGAGTAAATTTGTTATTCTTGTTTTGTATGTTGATGATATACTACTTGTAAGTAATAACTTAGACATGTTGCATGAGACCAAACGTTTTCTTTCTGGAAATTTTGATATGAAGGATCTCGGTGAAGCCTCTTATGTTATAGGTATTGAAATTCATCGAGATAGGTCTCGTGGGATATTAGGATTGTCCCAAAGAGCTTATATTGACAAAGTTCTTAACAAATACAACATGCAAAATTGCTCCCCTACTGTCGCACCTATTGTTAAGGGTGACAAATTTGGCTTATATCAATGCCCTAAGAATCAACTTGAGTGTGATCAAATGAATCTTATTCCCTATACTTCTGTGGTTGGGAGTCTTATGTACGCTCAAGTTTGTACACGTCCAGATATAGCGTATGTAACTGGCATGCTTGGACGTTATCAGTCCAATCCAGGTTTGGATCACTGGAAAGCAGCCAAAAAGGTTTTACGCTACTTACAGGGTACTAAGGATTTTATGCTTACATTCAGAAAAACAGATAACCTTGAAGTTGTTGGTTATTCTGATTCTGATTTTGCTTCTGATTCTGATTTTGCTAAGTGTAAAGACGAAAAGAAATCTACATCAGGGTACATTTTTATGCTTTCAGGAGGCCCTATTTCGTGGAGAAGTCATAAGCAGGAGTTAACTACCACTTCCACGATGATGGCAGAATATGTGGCTTGTTATCATGCTACTTGTCACGCCGTATTGCTGAGGAATCTTATTTCAAGACTTAAGGTTGTAGATTCCATTTCAAGGCCATTGAAAGTATTTTGTGATAATGATTCTGCTATTAGTTTTTCCAATAGCACTAGTTCGAGTGGTGCTGGACTATACCTCGACACTAAGTACTTATTTGTCAGGGAAAGAGTTGAAGATCAAAGCGTTGTCATTAAGTATATTAGTACGCATGATATGTTAGCGGATCCACTTACGAAAGGCTTACCACCCAAGTTTTTTTCAGAGCATGTTGCCGGCATGGGTTTAACTAGTAGTCTTAATTAGTGAGTTATTTTATGTAAGACAACAATTTTGAGCTCGTTGTTTTGAACTTCACTTTATGTTTATGGTTTGCTATTCTCTTTATTGTGCACACTTGAGATCTTGTGAGCAAACGGTACGGTTATGTTTTGGACCATATGAATGAGTTTAATCTATTACCACTTATGTAAGCTTTATTCATACTTGTTATGCTTAATGTTAATCTTTGTTTTAATAAAAGTACTAATTGTGTAACTAATGGGGATCTTGTGTTAATAGTGACACAAAGATTGTATTAATTCGCATTGGTAATTTTTATTTGAACAGGATGTAGACATTAAATTAATACTTGGCCAAATTAATGATTGTAAGCGTTATGTTTTGTATATAAATAGTATTTCGGCCAAGTGGGAAAATGTTAGAATATTTTATTCCTTATGTGGCCTTTACTATTTATGTAATTATTGGGCTTACATATTGTATTAATTTAATAACTTTATTTATGGGTTTGGTAATTAATTATGTGGCTTATAAATAATATTCCTAATAGTATTAGGCATAATGGGCCCTAGGGTTTCATAATCTTGATGGACGATTTTGACCCTTAGTTATTATATAAATAAAACAGTTAGGGTTTGGTCCCAGTTGTCGTCTCAAGAATTTTATACACACCTATACATCCATCCTAAGATTGAGAGAGGCAATTGAAGATCTTCACCCTTAAGCGCAGTGGAAGCGTGATACATACAAGATGGCTTCTCTCAATTCATGTAAGTACTTAATGTTATTATGATTATTTGATTTTATTTTATTCTATACAATAACACGTTCCTGTATAATTTATTCAACATGAAGTGCATCATAAACGTATTTGAAACTTTCTATTAGAAGAAAATATCAAATTTCATAGCTAGGGTTTGGTGTTTTCGAGGCCATAAGACTGAGAAAATATCTTGAGGATACTAGAAACTGTACAGATTTTCAAAATGTATTAATTCAACCAAGTACTAGGTAACAAATTTGTACTCTAGATACATGATATATATATTTGTTGTTTCGCATAAAACCAAAAAATTGATCTGGGTTTTATTACTATTATTTTTTAAAAACCTATTTTCTAAATATTTTTTTCAACAATTGGCATCAGAGTCATCTTTATGCTTTTATATGAATAACATGAATATATATGTGCATAGGTGATATTCGAAATTTGTTACTACAAGAACAATGCAAGCAAACACTAGGTAACAAATTAGTACTCTAAATACAAGATATATATATATATATATATATATATATATATATATATATATATATATATATATATATATTTGGTATTTCGCATAAAATCATAAAAATGATCTTGATTTTATTGTTATCTTTTTTATAATAAAAAAACTATTTTCTGAATATTTTTCTATAAGAAATACCCCAAGTCCTTGTAAATTTTGATAAATTGCGAAGGAGACTCAACAATTAAGTAAGGTTGTTTATTTCAACAAGACGTATCAGCAGGGGGTTTATTTCATTTTATGATAAATGTCCACAGCTTTTATAAATGAACAACTTTTGTAGAAAAGAAAATGAAAATAAAAAACATCGAATTGAGAGGAAAGATAAAAGAGAAAATGAAATAAAAAGAAAAAAGAAAATTTTATTATTTAATTTAATATGATAATTAAATAAATTAAAATTTTAATAATGTAATAAGTAAAATGTGTAGAATCATTAGTTTTGACCACCATCACCATCGCCTTTGCCTACCTTTTCTAATATAAGAATTCATCCATTGCACCAGGAAATATTGTTTCAAAATACCATGGACAAGAAGATCCATTCAAAATTCTTGTTTTCTCTCTCTTTATCATTTTTCACAAGGAAATAATGCTTCAAAATACCCATGATGGACAAGAAGAACCATTCAAAATTCTTGTTTCCTCTCTCTTTACCATTCAGATCTCAATTTTTGTCAGAAGTTAAACCAAGTTTTGCCTCTTTCTCTGAGATGAGGATCAAATATCAAACATGTTGAAGTGAGTTTCATAAAATTTTAATTTTGCTCAAAATTTTTGGATATCAAATGTGAAAGAAATGAAATGATGGTAGTTTAAAAGATATTAGAAGTAATTTTCATATTCTATATAAGGACATTTAAGTCAATTTCTCATTCAGCTGTTTTGCTTACCGATTCAGCTAGAATTTCAATTTCAATCCACATAAATTCAAAACTTTATTGGTGCAAAACAAGCATACTTAATAACTCATGGATTCAGATGTAAGGTCATTTAAATCCATTAAGAGGTCAACGAACAACCCTTAGTTTTAGAAGTATCATGATGTATGCAAGTCGAACGAGTTAGTTGAATTAGAACAAGAAAATGATTTTCGTCTCATGAGTTAATTGACCGAGTCATGGCTCACTACAACGAGTACTACGAAGCCAAGTCCCGAATCGCGTAGAGACTGGAGAGGCTCGTCGAGGAGACGAGGGTGGAGGAGCTGCTGAGGATTCAGGAGGAGGTGGCGGCGCCGCCGATGTTGGCGGTGGGGCTGGGGGAGGAGAATGAGGAGGCGGTGAAGTTGATTGAGATATTGAATTTTGGGACAGAAGGTTAGGTTTTTAGGGGCTGTGGATCATTTCACCGCCGGATTAGGGAATGGGGCATGCAGAAATAGCTAAAAAGAAAATGGGGGATGTGAGCAAGTTAAATAATGACAAGTTTTTTTTTTTTTTTTGAAATTGATATTTTCACAAGTTAATTTGATATTTTCACAAGTGGGTCTTATTTTTAACTAAACTAACCCTTTGTGTAGTAAATTAAATATTTAATTCTTATGTCCAAATTACTCCCACTTGATAAATAACTAAACATCATCTAGTTGTTTAACTTTATTTGATTATTAGTGTTACTCAATTGAAAATAATTTTTATTTATTTAATTATTATAATAATAAGAATATTAATAATAATTAGGAAATAGTTAGGAAATAAGTGAGAAAAATTATTTACACATAAAAGTTAGGATCTAAGGCTTTCTTCCACCAGAAAATAAAAATATTTTCAGAATTTCTATTATCATATTATATATTACTAAATTAAGATTTTTATGAAACAAATTATACTTAAAATGTGTAAATTTTATACATAAGATTGTGTAAATTTAAACTTTATATATAAGACTGCAAATTTAAAATGTTTAAACTTTTTATATAAGACTGTGTAAACTTTATCATATCATGATATTACTAAATGTGTAAATTATTTTCAGAATTTCTATTATCATATCATATTACTATATTAAGATTTGTTTACACATTATACTTAAAGTATAATGTGTAAACAAATTATACTTAAATTAAGATTTTTATGAAACAAAGTATACTTAAGATTTTTATAAATGTGTAAACTTTATATACAAGTCTTTTCCCATATATATAAAATGTATATTAGGTTGTCCGATGGATCATAAGATGATAAAAACTTGCATGTTTTGTGGTCCTAAGACTCCGAACAAATAAATAATTTAAAATTTCTATTTTATCTTATTACATCAATTTTTATAAGATTAAAGCAGATGAGTAGTTCCAATGTCAAACTTAAATTAATTTTTACAGTCTTATATATAAAGTTAACATATTTTAAATATAATTTGTTTCATAAAAATCTTAATTTAGTAATATGATATGATAATAGAAATTCTGAAAATAAAATTTTTTTTTTGGTGAGAGAAAGACTTAGATCCTAATTTTTATGTGTAAATAATTTTTCTCACTTATTTCCTAACTATTTTCTAATTATTATTAATATTATTTCTATCATAATAATTAAATAAATAAAAGTTGTCTTCAATTGAGTAATGCTACTAATAAAATAAAGTTAATGTAAAACCCCAATTTTTATAAATAAAGATGAATTTTCTATAAATATCATTTTTGAATATTATGGAGTTAATTTGATATAATGTTATAGTTGTGGGTAATATTTATAAATTTTGCAAAGTAAGCAAGTTGTTATAAAATATTCGTTAGGTCGGAGAATATTCTTTTTGTCGGGGAATATTCGTACGACGGCACAATCATTGGTGGACCCCACAACGGAATTATTGTCGGATTGAGAAAACGACAGAATTATCTTTCTATAAAAATAACGGCTGAGGTGTTACCGTTAAAACCGTTAAAACTGTTGAACTACTCGGTAGTAAAAGTACAGTAATACGCGTGGTTGCATAGTAGCACACGGTATTGATTATTGATGCTTACGTGAGAAGTCACTCAGCTATACTCAATTATTGCTACAGTAATTGCTGCATCATATCTTTTAAATTATTGTCATAGTATCATATGTATAATATGTTATATTATTAAATCAATAATTGAGACGTTGTGGTAAGTTTGGTTATTTTATGGGGGGCCATATTTCATCATCTAAGAGTCTCTTCGTCAATAGTAATTACCGTCGTCAATAGTAATTACCTTCGTCAATAGTATTTACATTGGTCAATAGTAATTACCTTCGTCAATAGTATTTACCTTGGTCAATAGTAATTACCTTCGTCAATAGTATTTACCTTGGTCAATAGTAATTACTTTCGTCAATAGTAGTTGTCCCTTCAATATTACCAAGAGTCATTTGACCCTTCGTTAAGACCAAGAGTCATTTGACCCTTCGTTAAGACCAAGAGCCACCCTCAGTTTTTCTATAAATAGAGGCCTAGGGCTTCATTATTTTTCACGAATTCATTCAAGCTATAGAGAGAGAAAGTATAGAGAGAATAAGAGAGAGAATAAAAGTATTCTGCTACATCACTTTTCCAATATCCAGTTCTTTTAAGGTAGGGAATATTATTTCTTTTATATTCATGAAGAGAACTTCTGTTATTCCATTTGTTATTATTCTGTTGGAATAACCAGTATACGCGGTCTACCCTATACTTGGTGACATTCTTCTATTATTCTGTTGGAACATCCTGTCTGTGTGTTTTACACTGGACCTGGTTCCGTTTATTATTCTGTTGGAACATCCTGTCTGTGTGTTTTACACCGGACCTGGTTCCGTTTTATTATTATTCTGTTGGAATATCCTGTCTGTGTGTTTTACACCGGACCTGGTTCCATTATTTATTATTCTGTCGGAATATCCTGTCTGTGCGTTTACGCCGGACCTGGTTCCATTATTTATTATTCTATTGGAATAACCTGTCTGTGCGGTCTATCGCATGCATGGTGATTTCTTTTGTTATTCCATTCTTTATTGTACTCAGTTGGTTAAGTTTTGACTTCTATACTCCATGAAATTTGTGGAATATCCTTGATAATTGCGTTTCATCCAGTATCTTTTCATGAAAATATTCTTCTAAGCATTCTTGAATTTTACTCCACAATGCAGTATCATGTTGACAATTTGGACGTTGTTAATTCCTGGATAAATTAATTCTTGAACTTGTTTTTTTGAATTCTTATATCATTGTCATCATCCTCATGTTTATAAAATGTTGAAAGTCATCTGTGGCATGTAGTGCATAGATGGACTTGGTATGATTATGACCAGGGATTATTCGGTATAATCATGACCGTAATGTTACAAATGATGTGGTAAAAGTCCTCATTGGCCGTAGTGCATTGATGGACAGTTGTTGGCATGATCATGACCATTAATGAATATACGAATATCCTTGGCCGTAGTGCAGGGGTGATTCGATGATGTGGATTATTTTATTAAGCTGAGTCCCAGCGATCACAGTGTTGAAAAACTTTTTAAATCATAAAAGATAGTAGAGTTTATTTTCTACTTGACTCTTTTAATGGATTGCTTGTTCCGCTACAGTTAAACTTGATGTCTATTATATTTTATCAGTTTAACATTGTTGAAGGCTAATGATAATTTATTCTGCATTATCGTAGTCATAATATTTCTTACTGGGCGAGTTGAGCTCACCCTTTCTTTCACTGTTCTCTTCAGGAAATGAGAACGTAGCTGGGGCAAGTCGGGGAACGGAGTGATGGTCCGAAGAATAGTATTAGTTAGTAGTCCTCACTATTCTATGTAATGGTGTGTTAATAAATGTAATGAGGACTCCTTTTGAGTATGAATACTCTCTAGAAGATAATATTTGTATTCAAACTCACAGTTTATGTTTTGTCGTATTGTACACGACAGTTGTATTATTAAGTTGTATTTGTATTCTGTACTATGTATCTGACGACCCAAGATGGGTGATGTATACCTAATTTTGGGGGCGTCACAGTTGGTATCAGAGCTTAGGGATATGATCCCTGGCTAAGATGTGAGAATAGAACTAGGAGGGGAGAGACGGGGAATTCCTTCGCTAGTATGACATACCTAAGTTTATTTGCATGGTATTTAATTGGTCGGTCATAATATAAGGATAATATATGACATATCAATTAATTTTTATTTTGTGGCAGTATCTGAAAATGGCATCTGAGAACGTTGAGAATAGCAATGGAGCACAGACGACTGTTGATTCACCACATATCAATAATCAGGATAATGTGCATCAGGAAGGTGTCAATCCTCATGCAAACAACAACACTGACCAAATGATGAATGATCAAATGTTCAGAGGCTTTATGCAATTCATGCAACAACAGGTGAAAGCGGCTCCTGTCCACAACGTAGGTGGAAATACTGGAAACTCTCTGGCGGTCACCGCTAAACAGTTTAAGGAGCTGGGACCACCGGAGTTTAAGGGAGAACCCAAACCACTTGTAGCTGAAACATGGATAAAGCAGATCACCAAGATATTTGATGTCTTGGGTTGCTCCGAGGAGCAAAAGGTTCCCTTTGCCGCCTTTATGTTGCGAGGAGAGGCAGATTACTGGTGGGAATCGATAAAGCGTACTCAACCTGCCGCACTGAAGATGTCCTGGGAGAAGTTCCAAGAGCTGTTTAACGACAAATACTTTCCCGAGAGTATTCGTCACATGAAGGAGGTGGAGTTCATCAAATTGGAGCAGAATAATATGACCGTGTCGCAGTACGAGGCAAAATTTGCAGAGTTATCCCGGTTTGCGTCCCACCTGGTGGATAATGAAGAAAGAATGACGCGGATGTTTTTAAGAGGTTTGAAGCCGGAGATACGTCAACATCTTGTTTCTCATAAACTGTGTTTGTATTCAGATGTTGTAAATAGGGCTCAGTTGGTGGAGCGCGATAACGAGACAACGCAACCAAAAGAGAGCAGCCGGCAAAATGATAATACCAGTGAGAGCAGTCATCGAAGCGGTGACAACAAGCGTGGAGGGAATCAACAGGCCAGAAATGGTAACCACTTCGGTGGTAATCAGGGCCAAAACAATAAGAATGGACATTTCAAGAAGAGGAGATTCAACAATGATGGAAAGACGTCAGCACCAGCACCTGTCGTTAAGGAAGGAGAACGACCACCTATCATATGTTTCAAATGCGGAGGGGAGGGGCACATCAGTCCAAACTGCGCGATGCCGTCCAAAGCATGTTATAATTGTGGAAGAGAAGGTCATTTAGCCCGATTTTGTCGTTTACCGAAGACAAATTCAGCTAGGATGGAGGCACCAAAAGCCGTCCCAGAAAAGTCAAAACCGGTTGTGCAAGGGAGAGCGTTTGTTGTGAACTCCCAGAGAGCAAGGAACCCGAATGAGGTCATCACGGGTAAGCTTATTATAAACTCTAAAGAAGTTTATACTTTATTTGATACCGGTTCAACCCATTCTTTTATTTCTCCTACTTGCGCTCATCGATTAAATTTGATTCCGGAGAAATTAGACTTTGACTTATCTGTGAAAACTCCGTTGGGAGAAACCTTCATTACCTCCACTGTTTATAAGTCTTGTTTGGTTCAAGTTGGTACCCACACATTACCTATCGATCTGATTTCATTAAAAATACTTGCATTTGACGTGATTCTAGGGATTGATTGGTTAACTACTCATTTTGCAAAAATTGATTGTTTTCGTAAGGTTGTTAGTTTTCATATTCCTAATCGACCTATTATGCAAATTCAAGCAACCAAACCATTAAAATCAATCGCTGTCATCTCAAGCCATAAAACTATTCGTTTATTAAAAAACGGATGTCAAGCTTTCTTAGCTCATGTCACAGATCTAAACAAAAATACGTCAGTTTTGAATGATATTTCTATTGTTAATAAATTCCCTGACGTATTCCCTGAAGAACTTCCTGGCCTACCCCCAGAGCGTGAAATTGAATTTTGTATCGATCTTGAACCCGGTACAAAACCCATTTCCAAAGCCCCATATCGAATGGCTCCTATTGAACTTCAGGAGTTAAAGATCCAACTGCAGGAATTGTTAGACATTGGCTTTATTCGTCCTAGTACTTCTCCTTGGGGAGCTCCTGTTCTATTCGTGAAGAAGAAAGATGGAAGTATGCGACTTTGTATTGATTATCGGGAGTTGAATCATGTCACCATCAAAAACAGGTACCCATTGCCACGTATTGATGACCTGTTTGACCAGTTGCAAGGAGCACAATTCTTTTCAAAGATCGATCTTCGTTCTGGATATCATCAGCTGAAGGTTAGAACTGAGGATATTCCAAAGACGGCTTTTAGAACTCGGTACGGGCATTATGAATTCCTAGTCATGTCCTTTGGATTGACTAATGCTCCTGCTGCCTTCATGGATATGATGAACCGGGTATTCAAGGAATATTTGGATCACTTTGTGGTCGTCTTTATTGATGACATCCTTATTTATTCCAAAAGCCGTGAAGATCATGAGCAACACTTGAGGCTGGTACTCCAAAAGCTTCGTGAATACAAGCTTTATGCCAAGTTGAAGAAATGCGAGTTCTGGCTGGAGGAGGTAGCATTCCTTGGGCACGTAGTATCAAGTCGTGGAATATCGGTTGACCCGGCAAAGATTGAAGCTATTCAAAGCTGGGAGCAACCTAAATCAGTGACCGAGGTACGTAGCTTTCTTGGTTTAGCTGGTTATTATCGGAGATTCGTGGAAGGATTTTCTCGAATCGCTACTCCATTAACTCAGCTGACTCGGAAAGATACAAAGTTTGGTTGAGCGAAGAATGTGAGCAGAGTTTTCAAGAACTCAAGAGGAGACTCATTTCAGCACCTGTTCTAACAATACCATCTGGCTCGGAGGGATTTGTCATCTACAGTGATGCTTCGAGCAAAGGGTTGGGATGCGTTCTCATGCAACATGGAAAAGTCATAGCCTATGCATCAAGACAACTCAAGGAATATGAGAGGAATTATCCTACTCATGATTTAGAGTTGGCAGCTGTTGTCTTTGCACTTAAAATTTGGAGGCATTACTTGTATGGAGAGAAAGTGGAGATCTTTACGGATCATAAAAGCCTCAAATATTTCTTCACTCAAAAGGAACTCAACATGCGACAACGACGTTGGCTTGAACTGTTGAAAGATTATGATCATACCATTCAATACCATCCTGGAAAAGCGAACGTGGTAGCTGACGCATTGAGTAGAAGATCATATGCGGGTACAAGTGCAATATTAACAACGCAAAGGCCCATTTTGTGTGACTTGCAAAGGATGGAGATAGAGTTGAAGACTCCAGGGACCCATGTGATGATGGCGAATATACGAGTAGAACCGACTTTAATCGATAAAGTTAAAGCTGCTCAAGCTACAGACCTGGAGCTGATGCGTATGAGGAAGAAAGTGCAAGAAGGTGTTATGCCGGAAGCAAGAATCGATGAGGAAGGAATACTTCGAGTCAACTCCAGACTTTGTGTTCCTAACAACCCTGATTTAAAGTATGAAATCATGATGGAGGCGCACAACACACCGTTTGCAATCCATCCTGGAAGTACCAAAATGTATCATGATCTTCGTCATACATTTTGGTGGAGCAATATGAAGAGAGAGATAGCGTTGTTTATCTCAAGGTGTCTAACTTGTCAACGAGTCAAAGCGGAGCATCAAGTACCAAAAGGTCCATTGCAACCACTTGAAATTCCAGAATGGAAGTGGGAGCACATTACCATGGATTTCGTTACCGGTCTTCCCAGGGTTTCTCAAGGTATTGATGCGATTTGGGTCATTGTTGATAGATTGACCAAGTCTGCTCATTTCTTACCGATACGAGAAACTTATACACTTGAACGTCTTGCTCGTATGTACATAAACGAGATTGTAAGACTGCATGGTATGCCAGTATCCATAATTTCTGATCGAGACCCAAGATTCACTTCACGATTTTGGGTTAGTTTACAAAAAGCTATGGGCACGGAGTTATGATTTAGTTCAGCATATCATCCTCAGACGGACGGACAATCAGAGAGGACTATTCAAACTCTTGAAGATCTATTAAGACTCTGTGTCTTTGACTTCAAGGGAAGTTGGGACAAGTTCTTACCATTGGTGGAGTTTTCCTACAACAACAGTTATCAAGTAAGTATTGGCATGGCTCCATTCGAAGCATTGTATGGAAGAAAATGTCGTTCTCCAGTATGCTGGGATGAGGTGGGCGAAGCAACGTTGTTGGGACCGGAGTTGGTACGTATTGTAAGACCCCAATTTTTATAAATAAAGTTGAATTTTCTATAAATATCATTTTTGAATATTATGGAGTTAATTTGATATAATGTTATAGTTGTGGGTAATATTTATAAATTTTGCAAAGTAAGCAAGTTGTTATAAAATATTCGTTTGGTCGGAGAATATTCTTTTTGTCGGGGAATATTCGTACGACGGCACAATCATTGGTGGACCCCACAACGGAATTATTGTCGGATTGAGAAAACGACAAAATTATCTTTCTATAAAAATAACAGCTGAGGTATTACGTTAAAATCGTTAAAACTGTTGAACTACTTGGTAGTAAAAGTACAGTAATACGCGTGGTTGCATAGTAGCACACGGTATTGATTATTGATGCTTACGTGAGAAGTCACTCAGCTATACTCAATTATTGCTACAGTAATTGCTGCATCATATCTCTTAAATTATTGTCATAGTATCATCTGTATAATATGTTATATTATTGAGACGTTGTGGTAAGTTTGGTTATTTTATGGGGGGCCATATGTCATCATCTAAGAGTCTCTTCGTCAATAGTAATTACCGTCGTCAATAGTAATTACCTTCGTCAATAGTATTTACCTTGGTCAATAGTAATTACCTTCGTCAATAGTATTTACCTTGGTCAATAGTAATTACCTTCGTCAATAGTATTTACCTTGGTCAATAGTAATTACTTTCGTCAATAGTAGTTGTCCCTTCAATATTACCAAGAGTCATTTGACCCTTCGTTAAGACCAAGAGTCATTTGACCCTTCGTTAAGACCAAGAGCCACCCTCAGTTTTTCTATAAATAGAGGCCTAGGGCTTCATTATTTTTCACGAATTCATTCAAGCTATAGAGAGAGAAAGTATAGAGAGAATAAGAGAGAGAGAATAAAAGTATTCTGCTACATCACTTTTCCAATATCCAGTTCTTTTAAGGTAGGGAATATTATTTCTTTTATATTCATGAAGAGAACTTCTGTTATTCCATTTGTTATTATTCTGTTGGAATAACCAGTATACGCGGTCTACCCTATACTTGGTGACATTCTTCTATTATTCTGTTGGAACATCCTGTCTGTGTGTTTTACACCGGACCTGGTTCCGTTTATTATTCTGTTGGAACATCCTGTCTGTGTGTTTTACACCGGACCTGGTTCCGTTTTATTATTATTCTGTTGGAATATCCTGTCTGTGTGTTTTACACCGGACCTGGTTCCATTATTTATTATTCTGTCGGAATATCCTGTCTGTGCGTTTACGCCGGACCTGGTTCCATTATTTATTATTCTATTGGAATAACCTGTCTGTGCGGTCTATCGCATGCATGGTGATTTCTTTTGTTATTCCATTCTTTATTGTACTCAGTTGGTTAAGTTTTGACTTCTATACTCCATGAAATTTGTGGAATATCCTTGATAGTTGCGTTTCATCCAGTATCTTTTCAAGAAAATATTCTTCTAAGCATTCTTGAATTTTACTCCACAATGCAGTATCATGTTGACAATTTGGACGTTGTTAATTCCTGGATAAATTAATTCTTGAACTTGTTTTATTGAATTCTTATATCATTGTCATCATCCTCATGTTTATAAAATGTTGAAAGTCATCTGTGGCATGTAGTGCATAGATGGACTTGGTATGATTATGACCAGGGATTATTCGGTATAATCATGACCGTAATGTTACAAATGATGTGGTAAAAGTCCTCATTGGCCCGTAGTGCATTGATGGACAGTTGTTGGCATGATCATGACCATTAATGAATATACGAATATCCTTGGCCGTAGTGCAGGGGTGATTCGATGATGTGGATTATTTTATTAAGCTGAGTCTCAGCGATCACAGTGTTGAAAAATCTTTTAAATCATAAAAGATAGTAGAGTTTATTTTCTACTTGACTCTTTTAATGGATTGCTTGTTCCGCTACAGTTAAACTTGATGTCTATTATATTTTATCAGTTTAACATTGTTGAAGGCTAATGATAATTTATTCTGCATTATCTTAGTCATAATATTTCTTACTGGGCTAGTTGAGCTCACCCTTTCTTTCACTGTTCTCTTCAGGAAATGAGAACGTAGCTGGGACAAGTCGGGGTACGGAGTGATGGTCCGAATGATAGTATTAGTTAGTAGTCCTCACTATTCTATGTAATGGTGTGTTAATAAATGTAATGAGGACTCCTTTTGAGTATGAATACTCTCTAGAAGATAATATTTGTATTCAAACTCACAGTTTATGTTTTGTCGTATTGTACACGACAGATGTATTAATTAGTTGTATTTGTATTCTGTACTATGTATCTGACGACCCAAGATGGGTGATGTATACCTAATTTTGGGGGCGTCACAGTTGGTATCAGAGCTTAGGGATATGATCCCTGGCTAAGATGTGAGAATAGAACTAGGAGGGGAGAGACGGGGAATTCCTTCGCTAGTATGACATACCTAAGTTTATTTGCATGGTATTTAATTGGTCGGTCATAATATAAGGATAATATATGACATATCAATTAATTTTTATTTTGTGGCAGTATCTGAAAATGGCATCTGAGAATGTTGAGAATAGCAATGGAGCACAGACGACTGTTGATTCACCACATATCAATAATCAGGATAATGTGCATCAGGAAGGTGTCAATCCTCATGCAAACAACAACACTGACCAAATGATGAATGATCAAATGTTCAGAGGCTTTATGCAATTCATGCAACAACAGGTGAAAGCGGCTCCTGTCCACAACGTAGGTGGAAATACTGGAAACTCTCAGGCGGTCACCGCTAAACAGTTTAAGGAGCTGGGACCACCGGAGTTTAAGGGAGAACCCAAACCACTTGTAGCTGAAACATGGATAAAGCAGATCACCAAGATATTTGATGTCTTGGGTTGCTCCGAGGAGCAAAAGGTTCCCTTTGCCGCCTTTATGTTGCGAGGAGAGGCAGATTACTGGTGGGAATCGATAAAGCGTACTCAACCTGCCGCACTGAAGATGTCTTGGGAGAAGTTCCAAGATCTGTTTAACGACAAATACTTTCCCGAGAGTATTCGTCACATGAAGGAGGTGGAGTTCATCAAATTGGAGCAGAATAATATGACCGTGTCGCAGTACGAGGCAAAATTTGCGGAGTTATCCCGGTTTGCGTCCCACCTGGTGGATAATGAAGAAAGAATGACGCGGATGTTTTTAAGAGGTTTGAAGCCGGAGATACGTCAACATCTTGTTTCTCATAAACTGTGTTTGTATTCAGATGTTGTAAATAGGGCTCAGTTGGTGGAGCGCGATAACGAGACAACGCAACCAAAAGAGAGCAGCCGGCAAAATGATAATACCAGTGAGAGCAGTCATCGAAGCGGTGACAACAAGCGTGGAGGGAATCAACAGGCCAGAAATGGTAACCACTTCGGTGGTAATCAGGGCCAAAACAATAAGAATGGACATTTCAAGAAGAGGAGATTCAACAATGATGGAAAGACGTCAGCACCAGCACCTGTCGTTAAGGAAGGAGAACGACCACCTATCATATGTTTCAAATGCGGAGGGGAGGGGCACATCAGTCCAAACTGCGCGATGCCGTCCAAAGCATGTTATAATTGTGGAAGAGAAGGTCATTTAGCCCGATTTTGTCGTTTACCGAAGACAAATTCAGCTAGGATGGAGGCACCAAAAGCCGTCCCAGAAAAGTCAAAACCGGTTGTGCAAGGGAGAGCGTTTGTTGTGAACTCCCAGAGAGCAAGGAACCCGAATGAGGTCATCACGGGTAAGCTTATTATAAACTCTAAAGAAGTTTATACTTTATTTGATACCGGTTCAACCCATTCTTTTATTTCTCCTACTTGCGCTCATCGATTAAATTTGATTCCGGAGAAATTAGACTTTGACTTATCTGTGAAAACTCCGTTGGGAGAAACCTTCATTACCTCCACTGTTTATAAGTCTTGTTTGGTTCAAGTTGGTACCCACACATTACCTATCGATCTGATTTCATTAAAAATACTTGCATTTGACGTGATTCTAGGGATTGATTGGTTAACTACTCATTATGCAAAAATTGATTGTTTTCGTAAGGTTGTTAGCTTTCATATTCCTAATCGACCTATTATGCGAATTCAAGCAACCAAACCATTAAAATCAATCGCTGTCATCTCAAGCCATAAAGCTATTCGTTTATTGAAAAACGGATGTCAAGCTTTCTTAGCTCATGTCACAGATCTAAACAAAAATACGTCAGCTTTGAATGATATTTCTGTTGTTAATAAATTTCCTGACGTATTTCCCGAAGAACTTCCTGGCCTACCCCCAGAGCGTGAAATTGAATTTTGTATCGACCTTGAACCCGGTACAAAACCCATTTCCAAAGCCCCATATCGAATGGCTCCTATTGAACTTCAGGAGTTAAAGACCCAACTGCAGGAATTGTTAGACATTGGTTTTATTCGTCCTAGTACTTCTCCTTGGGGTGCTCCTGTTCTGTTCGTGAAGAAGAAAGATGGGAGTATGCGACTTTGTATTGATTATCGGGAGTTGAATCATGTCACCATCAAAAATAGGTACCCATTGCCACGTATTGATGACCTGTTTGACCAGTTGCAAGGAGCACAATTCTTTTCAAAGATCGATCTTCGTTCTGGATATCATCAGCTGAAGGTTAGAACTGAGGATATTCCAAAGACGGCTTTTAGAACTCGGTATGGGCATTATGAATTCTTAGTTATGTCTTTTGGATTGACTAATGCTCCTGCTGCCTTCATGGATATGATGAACAGGGTATTCAAGGAATATTTGGATCACTTTGTGGTCGTCTTTATCGATGACATCCTTGTTTATTCCAAAAGCCGTGAAGATCATGAGCAACACTTGAGGCTGGTACTCCAAAAGCTTCGTGAATACAAGCTTTATGCCAAGTTGAAGAAATGCGAGTTCTGGCTGGAAGAGGTAGCATTCCTTGGGCACGTAGTATCAAGTCGTGGAATATCGTTGACCCGGCAAAGATTGAAGCTATTCAAAGCTGGGAGCAACCTAAATCAGTGACCGAAGTACGTAGCTTTCTTGGTTTAGCTGGTTATTATCGGAGATTCGTGGAAGGATTTTCTCGAATCGCTACTCCATTAACTCAGCTGACTCGGAAAGATACAAAGTTCGGTTGGAGCGAAGAATGTGAGCAGAGTTTTCAAGAACTCAAGAGGAGACTCATTTCAGCACCTGTTCTAACAATACCATCTGGCTCGGAGGGATTTGTCATCTACAGTGATGCTTCGAGCAAAGGGTTGGGATGCGTTCTCATGCAACATGGAAAAGTCATAGCCTATGCATCAAGACAACTCAAGGAATATGAGAGGAATTATCCTACTCATGATCTAGAGTTGGCAGCTGTTGTCTTTGCACTTAAAATTTGGAGGCATTACTTGTATGGGGAGAAAGTGGAGATCTTTACGGATCATAAAAGCCTCAAATATTTCTTCACTCAAAAGGAACTCAACATGCGACAACGACGTTGGCTTGAACTGTTGAAAGATTATGATCATACCATTCAATACCATCCTGGAAAAGCGAACGTGGTAGCTGACGCATTGAGTAGAAGATCATATGCGGGTACAAGTGCAATATTAACAACGCAAAGGCCCATTTTGTGTGACTTGCAAAGGATGGAGATAGAGTTGAAGACTCCAGGGACCCATGTGATGATGGCGAATATACGAGTAGAACCGACTTTAATCGATAAAGTTAAAGCTGCTCAAGCTACAGACCTGGAGCTGATGCGTATGAGGAAGAAAGTGCAAGAAGGTGTTATGCCGGAAGCAAGAATCGATGAAGAAGGAATACTTCGAGTCAACTCCAGACTTTGTGTTCCTAACAACCCTGATTTAAAGTATGAAATCATGATGGAGGCGCACAACACACCGTTTGCAATCCATCCTGGAAGTACCAAAATGTATCATGATCTTCGTCATACATTTTGGTGGAGCAATATGAAGAGAGAGATAGCGTTGTTTATCTCAAGGTGTCTAACTTGTCAACGAGTCAAAGCGGAGCATCAAGTACCAAAAGGTCCATTGCAACCACTTGAAATTCCAGAATGGAAGTGGGAGCACATTACCATGGATTTCGTTACCGGTCTTCCTAGGGTTTCTCAAGGTATTGATGCGATTTGGGTCATTGTTGATAGATTGACCAAGTCTGCTCATTTCTTACCGATACGAGAAACTTATACACTTGAACGTCTTGCTCGTATGTACATAAACGAGATTGTAAGACTGCATGGTATGCCAGTATCCATAGTTTCTGACCGAGACCCAAGATTCACTTCACGATTTTGGGTTAGTTTACAAAAAGCTATGGGCACGGAGTTACGATTTAGTTCAGCATATCATCCTCAGACGGACGGACAATCAGAGAGGACTATTCAAACTCTTGAAGATCTATTAAGACTCTGTGTCTTTGACTTCAAGGGAAGTTGGGACAAGTTCTTACCATTGGTGGAGTTTTCCTACAACAACAGTTATCAAGCAAGTATTGGCATGGCTCCATTCGAAGCATTGTATGGAAGAAAATGTCGTTCTCCAGTATGCTGGGATGAGGTGGGCGAAGCAACGTTGTTGGGACCGGAGTTGGTACGTATGACTACAGAAAAGATTCAAACGATCCGACAACGTATAAAAACCTCACAAGATCGACAAAAGAGTTATGCTGATCTTCATCGAAAGGACGTGGAATTTGATGTAGGAGATCATGTGTTCTTACGTGTTGCTCCATGGAAAGGAGTTACGAGATTTGGAAAGAGAGGAAAGCTAAATCCTCGATTCATCGGTCCATTTTTAATCCTCGATCGAGTAGGAACTGTGGCTTATAGACTCGCTTTACCGCCAAGTATGTCTCGTGTTCATAACGTTTTCCACATATCCATGTTACGCAAATATGTGGAAGACCCGAACCACATTATTGAGTTAGAACCGGACGAAATAGCGGAGGATTTGACGTATGAAGAAGTTCCTGTTCAAATCTTGGATAAGAAGGAACATATTCTACGCTCCAAGGTTATACCTCAAGTTAAAGTTTTGTGGAGAAACCACGATGTTGAGGAAATGACTTGGGAGTTAGAATCAGAAATGAAATCAAGGTATCCTTACCTCTTCGACATACCAGGTACGTACCCTAATTTCGAGGGCGAAATTTCATAAGAAGGGGAGGTTGTAAGACCCCAATTTTTATAAATAAAGATGAATTTTCTATAAATATCATTTTTGAATATTATGGAGTTAATTTGATATAATGTTATAGTTGTGGGTAATATTTATAAATTTTGCAAAGTAAGCAAGTTGTTATAAAATATTCGTTTGGTCGGAGAATATTCTTTTTGTCGGGGAATATTCGTACGACGGCACAATCATTGGTGGACCCCACAACGGAATTATTGTCGGATTGAGAAAACGACAAAATTATCTTTCTATAAAAATAACGGCTGAGGTGTTACGTTAAAATCGTTAAAACTGTTGAACTACTCGGTAGTAAAAGTACAGTAATACGCGTGGTTGCATAGTAGCACACGGTATTGATTATTGATGCTTACGTGAGAAGTCACTCAGCTATACTCAATTATTGCTACAGTAATTGCTGCATCATATCTCTTAAATTATTGTCATAGTATCATCTGTATAATATGTTATATTATTGAGACGTTGTGGTAAGTTTGGTTATTTTATGGGGGGCCATATGTCATCATCTAAGAGTCTCTTCGTCAATAGTAATTACCGTCGTCAATAGTAATTACCTTCGTTAATAGTATTTACATTGGTCAATAGTAATTACCTTCGTCAATAGTATTTACCTTGGTCAATAGTAATTACCTTCGTCAATAGTATTTACCTTGGTCAATAGTAATTACTTTCGTCAATAGTAGTTGTCCCTTCAATATTACTAAGAGTCATTTGACCCTTCGTTAAGACCAAGAGTCATTTGACCCTTCGTTAAGACCAAGAGCCACCCTCAGTTTTTCTATAAATAGAGGCCTAGGGCTTCATTATTTTTCACGAATTCATTCAAGCTATAGAGAGAGAAAGTATAGAGAGAATAAGAGAGAGAGAATAAAAGTATTCTGCTACATCACTTTTCCAATATCCAGTTCTTTTAAGGTAGGGAATATTATTTCTTTTATATTCATGAAGAGAACTTCTGTTATTCCATTTGTTATTATTCTGTTGGAATAACCAGTATACGCGGTCTACCCTATACTTGGTGACATTCTTCTATTATTCTGTTGGAACATCCTGTCTGTGTGTTTTACACCGGACCTGGTTCCGTTTATTATTCTGTTGGAACATCCTGTCTGTGTGTTTTACACCGGACCTGGTTCCGTTTTATTATTATTCTGTTGGAATATCCTGTCTGTGTGTTTTACACCGGACCTGGTTCCATTATTTATTATTCTGTCGGAATATCCTGTCTGTGCGTTTACGCCGGACCTGGTTCCATTATTTATTATTCTATTGGAATAACCTGTCTGTGCGGTCTATCGCATGCATGGTGATTTCTTTTGTTATTCCATTCTTTATTGTACTCAGTTGGTTAAGTTTTGACTTCTATACTCCATGAAATTTGTGGAATATCCTTGATAGTTGCGTTTCATCCAGTATCTTTTCAAGAAAATATTCTTCTAAGCATTCTTGAATTTTACTCCACAATGCAGTATCATGTTGACAATTTGGACGTTGTTAATTCCTGGATAAATTAATTCTTGAACTTGTTTTATTGAATTCTTATATCATTGTCATCATCCTCATGTTTATAAAATGTTGAAAGTCATCTGTGGCATGTAGTGCATAGATGGACTTGGTATGATTATGACCAGGGATTATTCGGTATAATCATGACCGTAATGTTACAAATGATGTGGTAAAAGTCCTCATTGGCCCGTAGTGCATTGATGGACAGTTGTTGGCATGATCATGACCATTAATGAATATACGAATATCCTTGGCCGTAGTGCAGGGGTGATTCGATGATGTGGATTATTTTATTAAGCTGAGTCTCAGCGATCACAGTGTTGAAAAATCTTTTAAATCATAAAAGATAGTAGAGTTTATTTTCTACTTGACTCTTTTAATGGATTGCTTGTTCCGCTACAGTTAAACTTGATGTCTATTATATTTTATCAGTTTAACATTGTTGAAGGCTAATGATAATTTATTCTGCATTATCTTAGTCATAATATTTCTTACTGGGCTAGTTGAGCTCACCCTTTCTTTCACTGTTCTCTTCAGGAAATGAGAATGTAGCTGGGACAAGTCGGGGTACGGAGTGATGGTCCGAATGATAATATTAGTTAGTAGTCCTCACTATTCTATGTAATGGTGTGTTAATAAATGTAATGAGGACTCCTTTTGAGTATGAATACTCTCTAGAAGATAATATTTGTATTCAAACTCACAGTTTATGTTTTGTCGTATTGTACACGACAGATGTATTAATTAGTTGTATTTGTATTCTGTACTATGTATCTGACGACCCAAGATGGGTGATGTATACCTAATTTTGGGGGCGTCACACGTATGACTACAGAAAAGATTCAAACGATCCGACAACGTATAAAAACCTCACAAGATCGACAAAAGAGTTATGCTGATCTTCATCGAAAGGACGTGGAATTTGATGTAGGAGATCATGTGTTCTTACGTGTTGCTCCATGGAAAGGAGTTACGAGATTTGGAAAGAGAGGAAAGCTAAATCATCGATTCATCGGTCCATTTTTAATCCTCGATCGAGTAAGAACTGTGGCTTATAGACTCGCTTTACCGCCAAGTATGTCTCGTGTTCATAACGTTTTCCACATATCCATGTTACGCAAATATGTGGAAGACCCGAACCACATTATTGAGTTAGAACCGGACGAAATAGCGAAGGATTTGACGTATGAAGAAGTTCCTGTTCAAATCTTGGATAAGAAGGAACATATTCTACGCTCCAAGGTTATACCTCAAGTCAAAGTTTTGTGGAGAAACCACGATGTTGAGGAAATGACTTGGGAGTTAGAATCAGAAATGAAATCAAGGTATCCTTACCTCTTCGACATACCAGGTACGTACCCTAATTTCGAGGACGAAATTTCATAAGAAGGGGAGGTTGTAAAACCCCAATTTTTATAAATAAAGATGAATTTTCTATAAATATCATTTTTGAATATTATGGAGTTAATTTGATATAATGTTATAGTTGTGGGTAATATTTATAAATTTTGCAAAGTAAGCAAGTTGTTATAAAATATTCGTTTGGTCGGAGAATATTCTTTTTGTCGGGGAATATTCGTACGACGGCACAATCATTGGTGGACCCCACAACGGAATTATTGTCGGATTGAGAAAACGACAGAATTATCTTTCTATAAAAATAACGGCTGAGGTGTTACCGTTAAAACCGTTAAAACTGTTGAACTACTCGGTAGTAAAAGTACAGTAATACGCGTGGTTGCATAGTAGCACACGGTATTGATTATTGATGCTTACGTGAGAAGTCACTCAGCTATACTCAATTATTGCTACAGTAATTGCTGCATCATATCTCTTAAATTATTGTCATAGTATCATATGTATAATATGTTATATTATTAAATCAATAATTGAGACGTTGTGGTAAGTTTGGTTATTTTATGGGGGGCCATATTTCATCATCTAAGAGTCTCTTCGTCAATAGTAATTACCGTCGTCAATAGTAATTACCTTCGTCAATAGTATTTACATTGGTCAATAGTAATTACCTTCGTCAATAGTATTTACCTTGGTCAATAGTAATTACCTTCGTCAATAGTATTTACCTTGGTCAATAGTAATTACTTTCGTCAATAGTAGTTGTCCCTTCAATATTACCAAGAGTCATTTGACCCTTCGTTAAGACCAAGAGTCATTTGACCCTTCGTTAAGACCAAGAGCCACCCTCAGTTTTTCTATAAATAGAGGCCTAGGGCTTCATTATTTTTCACGAATTCATTCAAGCTATAAAGAGAGAAAGTATAGAGAGAATAAGAGAGAGAATAAAAGTATTCTGCTACATCACTTTTCCAATATCCAGTTCTTTTAAGGTAGGGAATATTATTTCTTTTATATTCATGAAGAGAACTTCTGTTATTCCATTTGTTATTATTCTGTTGGAATAACCAGTATACGCGGTCTACCCTATACTTGGTGACATTCTTCTATTATTCTGTTGGAACATCCTGTCTGTGTGTTTTACACTGGACCTGGTTCCGTTTATTATTCTGTTGGAACATCCTGTCTGTGTGTTTTACACCGGACCTGGTTCCGTTTTATTATTATTCTGTTGGAATATCCTGTCTGTGTGTTTTACACCGGACCTGGTTCCATTATTTATTATTCTGTCGGAATATCCTGTCTGTGCGTTTACGCCGGACCTGGTTCCATTATTTATTATTCTATTGGAATAACCTATCTGTGCGGTCTATCGCATGCATGGTGATTTCTTTTGTTATTCCATTCTTTATTGTACTCAGTTGGTTAAGTTTTGACTTCTATACTCCATGAAATTTGTGGAATATCCTTGATAATTGCGTTTCATCCAGTATCTTTTCATGAAAATATTCTTCTAAGTATTCTTGAATTTTACTCCACAATGCAGTATCATGTTGACAATTTGGACGTTGTTAATTCCTGGATAAATTAATTCTTGAACTTGTTTTTTTGAATTCTTATATCATTGTCATCATCCTCATGTTTATAAAATGTTGAAAGTCATCTGTGGCATGTAGTGCATAGATGGACTTGGTATGATTATGACCAGGGATTATTCGGTATAATCATGACCGTAATGTTACAAATGATGTGGTAAAAGTCCTCATTGGCCGTAGTGCATTGATGGACAGTTGTTGGCATGATCATGACCATTAATGAATATACGAATATCCTTGGCCGTAGTGCAGGGGTGATTCGATGATGTGGATTATTTTATTAAGCTGAGTCCCAGCGATCACAGTGTTGAAAAACTTTTTAAATCATAAAAGATAGTAGAGTTTATTTTCTACTTGACTCTTTTAATGGATTGCTTGTTCCGCTACAGTTAAACTTGATGTCTATTATATTTTATCAGTTTAACATTGTTGAAGGCTAATGATAATTTATTCTGCATTATCTTAGTCATAATATTTCTTACTGGGCTAGTTGAGCTCACCCTTTCTTTCACTGTTCTCTTCAGGAAATGAGAACGTAGCTGGGGCAAGTCGGGGAACGGAGTGATGGTCCGAAGAATAGTATTAGTTAGTAGTCCTCACTATTCTATGTAATGGTGTGTTAATAAATGTAATGAGGACTCCTTTTGAGTATGAATACTCTCTAGAAGATAATATTTGTATTCAAACTCACAGTTTATGTTTTGTCGTATTGTACACGACAGTTGTATTATTAAGTTGTATTTGTATTCTGTACTATGTATCTGACGACCCAAGATGGGTGATGTATACCTAATTTTGGGGGCGTCACAGTTAAGCAACTAGATGTTTAATTATTTATCAAGTGGGTGTAATTTGGACATAAGAACTAAATCCTATAATTAATTTACTATACAAAGGGTTGGTTTAGTTAAAAATAAGACCCACTTGTGGAAATATCAATTCCTTTTCTTTCTTTTTTTAACGTTTGTTTAGTTTTTTCTTCGTAATTTTAATCGTAAATAAGCTTAAGGATGTTAAGACGGATATGTTTCTCTTAATTTTATTGTAGGATTTTGTTCGTTATTTTTAAATGGAATATGATAAATTACTAGATATAATTTAATTAATTTGTGGTGCTGATTTCGCATTTTAAAGTTATAATTGCACACTTTCTTCAATATGTTAAAGATATTATGTTAACCTTAATATAAATTAATCATTTATGGTCATGTTTGTTTACAAAAATTATGTTTGAGATTGAATTTTTTTTTTTTCAATTTAATACTACTAATGTTCCAAATTATACAATTAATATTGAGTTTGAAATTTAATTAGGAATCGGAATCGGCGTCCTTGTCAACAAAAGAAAAGGAAAGAAAATACTGATAGGGGTGTGCAGCATCTATCTATCCATCCGAAACATAGGACAAACAAGTACAATCTGGTACCTGATTCATAGGTTGTTGTTGTTCTATTACCTGGCCGGCCTCTATGCGAACACGATAGAAGCTACTTACTACAACAGACAAATACAAATACAAATACAAATACAAATACAAATTTATCTTGGAGATGTAGACAATCCCCAGATAAGACTCGTCCAAACGTTTACCCCAAGATCATCAATAACACGCCCGCCTGCCTGCAATCACTTTCAAAAATGGAATGGCATGGCATGGCATGGAATTAGAGAGAGAGTGAAAACCGTGCATGGCATGGCTTGTCTAATAGACAAAGCTAGCTTCCGCACACATGACACACGTATTCCCATAAATCTTCTCAACACCAAACCACCAGCAGAGTCCCTAATAATAATAAAGCCAAAACCAAGAAAATTAAACCAACCAAAAAGGATCTCTACGTTCTCACTTCCCAGCTTGTAAAGCACATGCACTTTCTTGATATTTTGTGTTATTATTGTGTGTGGCACGTGATGTTTTCATGATTTCTACTGTTATTATTAGGCCACGCACGTGAACTCGAATCTAGCTGCACCTCCCCCTCCTGCTCAACCAATGCCATTCTACAATTTGATATTCCCTCCCCTCCTAAAACAAATTCCAAAAAAAAAATTCCTTCCGGATTTTTACTGACCTAAATTGGTTTGTTTAATTAATTCTCCATCCTTCACCCCAACCCCAACTATATATAATATATATATATATATATGGTAACTCATGCGTGGCAACGGTTGAAACTATTTTCTCATTTTACCGGTTCAAAAATGACCAAGATTAACGAAAACCAAACTAACAAAAATATTGTTACCGAATCATTTGATGCTTTTTTTCATGGCTGGTTGATTAGGCAAGAAAACTACCTTCAACAACTTCTCCAAATGGACCAAATCCAATCATCAGAACAGAATCGCAACAGCCAACAAATTGATGAGCCCAAGTGTAAAGAGATAATGAGCAGAATCATGGCTCATTATGGTGAGTACTACGAAACCAAGTCAAGAATTGCTAGTGACAATGTGTTCCTTTTGTTTTCGCCTACGTGGTTAACTTCTTTGGAGCTTTCCTTTCTTTGGGTTGCCGGGTTCAAGCCGTCCCTCGTGTTCCGGCTTGTAAACGACTCAGTTTTGGACCTGACCAAGGAGCAAGCACAGATAATGCAAGTGGTTATGGCGCAGACAAAGAAGAAAGAAAAGGAATTGGCCAAAAAGTTGGCAAGGATTCAGGAGGATGTGGCTGCGCCACCCATGATGGCGCTGGCGAGGCGGGTGGGGACAGGGGACAAGGACTCGGCAGTGGAGAGGCTGAGGATTCCGATGGAGGAATTGGTGGGAAATGCCGATATGCTGAGAAGCTCGACGGTGGGAAAGGTTATGGAGATTTTGAGCTCTGCTCAGGCAGTGAAGTTCATGGTTGCTGGCTGCTGCTGCTCAGCTTCAGCTCAGAATTCGAGCATTGGGGATTCAGAGAGATGCTGATTAGGGTGGAGAATAATTTAACCTATGAGTTAAGGTTTATAAGCTGTGTGTATCGCTTTATGGACCCCGAGAAATTAAACTCTTGTAAAATATGAGTACTATCTAATTTTGCTCTGCCATAATTTTGTATGCAGTGTGTTTTTTTCTCCTGACGAGGGAAATAGCTGTCTGTAGGACCTGTGCAGGAAGCAAACCGATTAGTACAGAGACCCAGGCTCTCCTCCAACTCTTTTGCTGGCTTCTGATACAGACGGTCTTTAAGTTTTGTTTATTTTTATTAAGCCTTCATTGTAGCAATAGAAGCATTTTAAGTTTGTTTTGATATTAAGAGTACGACTGCTTGTTTTATGTAGTATGTTAAAACTGCCTAGGATAGCTGTCTGATCCTCATATTTTGCCTACGAGACTCTAGGTAAGAACAATCTAATATCTGTCTATAATGTTTTCAACTAAAAAGTAAGAAAAATTAAAATAAGAGATTACCCAAAAAAAAAACCTAGAACAAGAAATATAATCATCTAAATTATGCAACTTATGCTTGATAAACCCTGTGTCTACATATAATCATAAAATACTGAAATGACAGTACATTTGAATGTAGTCTTAAAATTTTTGAATATGAAATCTTGGCCACAATGAGACGTCCTCAACCAAAAGTAAGCAATAACGACTATCCCCCCACTCAAGGACACTGGTTTAGGGAACTGAAGCTGCTTCCTTACTTAAAGACAACATCAAAACACTTGAATGGAAATAGTATATAAGTTGATATGTTCTTCATCCAAGAAAAGCTGTAAACGAGATGCCTGCATATGCTTAAAGAATTACTAATTGCACACCTTGAGGCCTTTTTGTTTCAAGCTGCTGCTTTGCGCGAATTCTTGCAGCTTCCTCCCTCTTCATTTCATCATTTCCTAGTGGGGTTCGCTCTAAAATTTGATTGCGGGGATCAATAACAATTTTTTTAAGTGCAACAGCATTCTGAATGAAGTATACAGCAAGTTCAACATCACTAGTACGACCATAATACCCAACCATTTCCACCAACTTTAGGTTTTGATGGGGAAACTTTGCAGCCTGCCTTATTTTTCTTCTTGTCTTAGATGGTGACATCCATATTAACTGCAAAATAAATTTCTGATAATTACTCAAGAAACAAGAATCTAGGTAAAGACGTACATCAGCTTTAGACCTTCGCCTTTTTTCTTTTTTGGGGGGTGGGGGAAGGGGGAGAGAGAAAAAGAAAGATCTGGCTACCATTTAAACTAGTCAATATACATCTTAAAAGCATAAGTAGAAAGAATCATCTATATAGCTAGAATATGCACCTGCAACACAAATCTCTGCAAGTAAGGACACGCCTCTATTAAGGAAGTAAAGTCAAGGAGACTATCATCGCCCCATGCTCCAACTTTCAATATTAATTGCTTGAGTTTTGGAAATTCTGGAAATTCAAGAAGCTTAATGTTTTCCTGAAAAACATGGCCAATTTCAAACTTCAAAACATCATGATCAGAGAATCAACAAGAAACAGAAACGAACACGTTGCAACTGTAGTTACTAACCTCAGGACGATAGATGTCCAAAGTAAGAACCTCTAGCTGACTCAGACAGTATGAAATCTGGCCAAAGACATTATTTTCTAAACCAGAATATCCCTCGCCAATAGAAATCTCATCAAGCCTCGGAACATTCTTAAGAAGCAAATCTATCCCCGGACCCAAGTAGCTAAATTGGACAAGGTTTGTATCACATATCTCAATGGTCTCTATGCCCAAACAGAAAACTATTTCTAAGGACCTTAACATAGGTGACAAACCGTTGATTCTTACATTTACCAAATCTCCCGAACCATGCACAGATAATAATTGAAGAGCTGGACAATTCAACAAGATATTCTCCAGAGCTTCTTCACCAACATTTACACACTTCAAAGAAAGATCTTTAAGAGAATTAAGCCCAAGCAATGTACAGGGCTCCAAGCTAGGAAAATCGGAACACAATCTTTTCAAAGAAGACCCTTTAACTTGAGTCAAAAGCTTGTGAGGAAAAGCATAGTTACGTGACGGTTGGCGAAGAGTCTCTCCTTTTTCTAACAAGTCCAATTCAAGCTTCTGAACCCTCTTTCCTATTGCAAACTTAACCCATCTGTCAATAGCTCTTTTAGAACTTTTGTCCAAATCAAAACAAATCTTAAAGGCATCTATAGTAACACCTCTATGCTTCCTCACAACCCGATTGACCCAATTGATATACTTTGGCCTTTCCATTCTACACAACTTTGGTTCTGCTGCAATTTTATCCAAAGCTGCATTCGATTCAAAATCCAATCCGGTGATACAAGTCCACAAGTACTCCCATCGTCTGGAGAGGAGGCTAGTAGCAGCCGCCTCCTTAAGTGATAAGTGAGACAGTATAATGACAAGAATGTCATCCGGCAATTGACTAATCCAATCCTCAGATTTACAGTCTCCCTGATCCTAAAATGAGCGATTGATTAGCAGAATATCTACTCTTACTTTCTACATTTGTACACATTCCATTCCTTTTTAATTGATGTTTTAGGTGAAAACATAAATATTAAGAAATGTACTTAATGCTTTGTCTGATTGATCAAATTAGATATAAAATGTCAATATTACTCTTCTAATACTCGTTGGAAAAATAAAAGAGAAACAAATTGGTATTTAATATAGGGATAATTTGGAAAACTAAGTCATTAATGATTCCCTGAATTCTACAAATGACGGTTCAAAAGGAACAAATTTCACTCTCAAAAACGACAAATAAAAGGGAATGGAAGGAGAAATATAAAAAATGGGCATATTCAGTTTTTTATTGAAGTCATTCAAGTCAGAGCAATTGAAATTACTGTGGCCGCACAGCAATGAGTTCACAACTTAAACAATTACAACAATTTGAATTACAAGATTCAATTTTTAATATGTAGTCTGATTGCGAGATCACCTTGTTTTCGTTCTTTCGAACCCTTTTCCTCATCGGGGGCAGAGGGTTTGCTTTAGTTCAATTCCAAGCTGCTAGTACCCATAATTGATAATGAACCAGTTCCAACTTCCTACATAAATATATTTACATTGAAGGCAATAAATTGTTTGAAACAATTGAAAGATATTATTGTGATCAAATGATTTGCAATCAAATGAATTGTGATCAAACCAAATAAGTAGTGGATGAATCAAAATGACATGGAAACGACAAATATTGGATTGATTTTAAACGAAATTGAGAAGTACCTCTGCTGAATTAGCAGCAAGAAGATGATGCGCCAATTCCAATTTCTGTTCTAGAGGTGAATAAAATCATAAAACCCATAAAACTCCCCAACCCCTTTTTTCTCATATATATGTTTATAGTATTCGATTTAGTACGACATTGTTTTCATTTGGAAAGAAATATGATTCACACTGCAACCTTGTTTTGATGCGTTATAGTGGCCTGGGCCATTTGCCTTTGCATTGGAATTTGGGCTTTTCATTCCATCATATCATGTCCAAGAAAAAGTGTAATACACTTTCTAATACATTTTTTTAAATAATTACAACAATAGTGCACTCCTAAAATAATTATAAAAGTAATACGCTTTCCCATATTTATTTACAATCCTCAATTTAGGAGATTTGTGACGCCCCCAAAATTAGGTATACATCACTCATCTTGGGTTGTCAGATACATAGTACAAAATACAAATACAACTTACTAATACAACTGTCGTATACAATACGACAAAACATAACTATGAGTTTGAATACAATTATTGTCTACTAGAGATTATACAAACTCAAAAGGAGTCCTCATTACAATTATTGTCACACTATTTAACAGAATAGTGAGGACTACTAATACTATCATCTGGTCCATCACTCCGTTCCCCGACTCGTCGCAGCTATATTCTCATTTCCTGAAGAGAACAGTGAAAGAAAGGGTGAGCTCAACTAGCCCAGTAAGAAATATTATGACTAAGATAATGCAGAATAAATTATCATTAACCTTCAATAGTGTTAAACTGAAAAAATATAACGAACATCAAGTTTAACTGCAGCGGAACAAGCAATCCATTAAAAGAGTCAAGTAGAAAATAAAATCTACTATCTTCTATGATTTAAAAGGTTTTTCAACACTGTTATCGCTGGGACTCAGCTTAATAAAATAATTCACATCATCGAATCACCCCTGCACTACGGCCAAGGATATTCGTGTATTCATTAATGGTCATGATAATGCCAACAACTGTCCATCAATGCACTACGAGCCAATGAGGACTTTTACCACATCATTTGTAACATTACGGTCATGATTATACCGAATAATCCATGGTCATAATCATACCAAGTCCATCATTGCACTACAGGCCACAGATGACTTTCAACATTTTATAAACATGAGGATGATGACAATGATATAAGAATTTAATAAAACAAGTTTAAGAATTAATTTATCCAAGAATTAACAATGTCTAAATTGTCAACATGATACTGCTTTGTGGAGTAAAATTCAAGAATGCTTAAAAGAATATTTTCATGAAAAGATACTGGATGAAACGCAATTATCAAGGATATTCCACAAATTTCATGGAGTATAGAAGTCAAAACTTAACCAACTGAGTATAATAAAGAATGAAATAACAAAACAAATCACCATGCATGCGATAGACCGCACAGACAGGTTATTCCAACAGAATAATAAATAATGGAACCAGGTCTGGCGTAAAACGCACAGACAGGATATTTCAACAAAATAATAATAAAGACGGAACCAGGTCCGGTGTAAAACACACAGACAGGATGTTCCAACAGAATAATAATAAAGACGGAACCATGTCTGGTGTAAAACACACAGACAGGATGTTCCAACAGAATAATAATAAAGACGGAACCAAGTCCGGTGTAAAACACACAGACAGGATGTTCCAACAGAATAATAGAAGAATGTCACTAAGTATAGGGTAAACCGCGTATACAGGTTATTCCAACAGAATAATAAGAAATGGAATAACAATAGTTCTCTTCATGAATAAGAAAGAATAACGCCCCTTACTGTTTTAAAGAAGAACTGAAATAAGGAAGTAGTTAAGTAGCAGAATACTTTTCTTCTCTCTCTCTCTATAATTTCTCTCTATACTTTCTCTCTCTAGAGTTCAGTGAATTCGTAAGAAATAATGAAGGAATGAGCTGCTATTTATAGAAAAATGGAATGCATAGTAACTAATCCATGAACGGTCCAAATTGATTACTTTAATCTGACGGTCCATATTTAAAAAAAAATCTTTTAAATAAAATATAATATATTCTATTTATAGAATAACTTTACTAAAGTATTCTATTTTATATAAAAAGATGTTTCTATTTTATTACGTTAATAATACGAATAAAACAAAACTTCATTATCGCTAAATAATTCATATTATTAACTGACAATAATTGAATCAAACTGAGTGACTTCTCACATAAGCATTAATAATCAATACCGTGTGCTACTGTGCAATCACACGTATTATTGTACTTTTACTACCGAGTAGTTCAACAATATCAATGGTAAAACTTTCGCCGTTATTTTTAATAAAATATTTTTGTCGTTTTCTCAATCCAACAATAATTCCGTTATAGGGTCCACCAATGATTGTATCGTTGTACGAATATTCCCTGTTAAAATGAATATTCCCCGACCAATCGAATATTATATAACAACTTGCGTACTTTACAAAATTTATAAATATTACCCACAACTATAACATTATATCAAATTAACTCCATAATATTCAAAAATGATATTTATAGAAAATTCATCTTTATTTATAAAAGTTGGTGTCTTACAACCTCCCCTTCTTATGAAATTTCGCCCTCGAAATTAGGGTACGTACCTGGTATGTCGAAGAGGTAAGGATACCTTGACTTCATTTCAGATTCTAGTTCCCAAGTCATTTCCTCAACATCGTGATTTCTCCACTAAACTTTAACTTGAGGTATAACCTTGGAGCGTAGAATATGTTCCTTCTTATCCAAGATTTGAACAGGAACTTCTTCATACGTCAAATCCTCCGCTATTTCGTCCGGTTCTAACTCAATAATGTGATTCGGGTCTTCCACATATTTACGTAACATGGATATGTGAAAAATGTTATGAACACGAGACATACTTGGCGGTAAAGCGAGTCTATAAGCCACAGTTCCTACTCGATCGAGGATTAAAAATGGACCGATGAATCGAGGATTGAGCTTTCCTCTCTTTCTAAATCTCGTAACTCCTTTCCATGGAGCAACACGTAAGAACAAATGATCCCCTATATCAAATTTCACGTCCTTTCGATGAAGATCAGCATAATTCTTTTGTCGATCTTGTGAGGTTTTTATACGTTGTCGGATCGTTTGAATCTTTTCTGTAGTCATACGTACCAACTCCGAATCTTTTCTGTAGTCATACGTACCAACTCCGGTCCCAACAACGTTTCTTCACCCACCTCATCCCAGCATACTGGAGAACGACACTTTCTTCCATACAACGCTTCGAATGGAGTCATGTCAATACTTGCTTGATAACTGTTGTTGTAGGAAAACTCCACCAATGATAAGAACTTGTCCCAACTTCCTTTGAAGTCAAGGACACAGAGTCTTAATAAATCTTCCAGAGTTTGAATAGTCCTCTCTGATTGTCCGTCCGTCTGAGGATGATATGCCGAACTAAATCGTAAGTCCGTGCCCATAGCTTTTTGTAAGCTAACCCAAAATCGTGAAGTGAATCTTGAGTCTCGGTCAGAAACTATGGATAATGGCATACCATGCAGTCTTACAATCTCGTTTATGTACATACGAGCAAGACGTTCAAGTGTATAAGTTTCTCGTATCGGTAAAAAATGAGCAGACTTGGTCAATCTATCAACAATGACCCAAATCGCATCAATACCTTGAGAAACCTTAGGAAGACCGGTAATGAAATCCATGGTAATGTGCTCCCACCCTTTTTGGAATTTCAAGTGGTTGCAATGGACCTTTTGGTACTTGATGCTCCGCCTTGACTCGTTGACAAGTTAGACACCTTGAGATAAACAGCGCTATCTCTCGCTTCATATTGCTCCACCAAAATGTATGACGAAGATCATGATACATTTTGGTACTCCCAGGATGGATTGCAAGCGGTGTGTTGTGCGTCTCCATCATGATTTCATACTTTAAATCAGGGTCGTTAGGTACACAAAGTCTGGAGTTGGCTCGAAGTATTCCTTCTTCATCGATTCTTGCTTCCGGCATAGCACCTTCTTGCATTTTCTTCCTCATACGCATCAGCTCCAGGTCTGTAGCTTGAGCAGCTTTAACTTTATCGATTAAAGTCGGTTCTACTCGTATATTTGCCATCATCACATGGGTCCTTGGAGTCTTTAACTCTATCTCCATCCTTTGCAAGTCACACAAAATGGGCCTTTGTGTTGACAATATCGCACTCGTACTTGCATATGATCTTCTACTCAATGCGTCAGCTACCACGTTCGCTTTTCCAAGATAGTATTGAATGGTATGATCATAATCTTTCAACAGTTCAAGCCAACGTCGTTGTCGCATGTTGAGTTCCTTTTGAGTGAAAAAATATTTGAGGCTTTTATGATCCGTAATGATCTCCACCTTCTCCCCATACAAGTAATGCCTCCAAATTTTAAGTGCAAATACAACACCTGCTAACTCTAGATCATGAGTAGGAATATTCCTCTCATATTCCTTGAGTTGTCTTGATGCATAGGCTATGACTTTTCCATGTTGCATGAGAACGCATCCCAACCCTTTGCTCGAAGCATCACTGTAGATGACAAATCCCTCCGAGCCAGATGGTATTGTTAGAACAGGTGCTGAAATGAGTCTCCTCTTGAGTTCTTAAAAACTCTTATCACATTCTTCGCTCCAACCGAACTTTGTATCTTTCCGAGTCAGCTGAGTTAGTGGAGTAGCGATTCGAGAAAATCCTTCCACGAATCTCCGATAATAACCAGCTAAACCGAGAAAGCTATGTACTTCGGTTACTGATTTAGGTTGCTTCCAGCTTTGAATAGCTTCAATCTTTGCCGGGTCAACAGATATTTCACGACTTGATACTACGTGCCCAAGGAATGCTACCTCCTCCAGCCAGAACTCGTATTTCTTCAACTTGGCATAAAGCTTGTATTCACGAAGCTTTTGGAGTACCAGCCTCAAGTGTTGCTCATGATCTTCACGACTTTTGGAATAAATAAGGATGTCATCAATAAAGACGACCACAAAGTGATCCAAATATTCCTTGAATACCCGGTTCATCATATCCATGAAGGCAGCAGGAGTATTAGTCAATCCAAAGGACATGACTAGGAATTCATAATGCCCGTACCGAGTTCTGAAAGCCGTCTTTGGAATATCCTCAGTTCTAACCTTCAGCTGATGATATCCAGAACGAAGATCGATCTTTGAAAAGAATTGTGCTCCTTGCAACTGGTCAAACAGGTCATCAATACGTGGCAATGGGTACCTGTTTTTGATGGTGACATGATTCAACTCATGATAATTAATACAAAGTCGCATACTTCTATCTTTCTTCTTCACGAATAGAAAAGGAGCACCCCAAGGAGAAATACTAGGACGAATAAAGCCAATGTCTAACAATTTCTGCAGTTGGATCTTTAACTCCTGAAGTTCAATAGGAGCCATTCGATATGGGGCTTTGGAAATGGGTTTTGTACTGGGTTCAAGGTCGATACAAAATTCAATTTCATGCTCTGAGGGTAGGCCAGGAAGTTCTTCAGGGAATACGTCAGGGAATTTATTAACAATAAAAATATCATTCAAAACTGATGTATTTTTATTTAGATCCGTGACATGAGCTAAGAAAGCTTGACATCCGTTTTTCAATAAACGAATAGCTTTATGGCTTGAGATGACAGCGATTGATTTTAATGGTTTGGTTGCTTGAATTCGCATAATAGGTCAATTAGGAATATGAAAGCTAACAACCTTACGAAAATAATCAATTTTTGCATGATGAGTAGTTAACCAATCAATCCCTAGAATCACGTCAAATGTAAGTATTTTTAATGAAATCAGATCGACAGGTAATGTGTGGGTACTAACTTGAACCAAACAAGACTTATAAACCGTAGATGTAATGAAGGTTTCTCCCAATGGAGTTTCAACAGATAAGTCAAAGTCTAATTTCTCCGGAGTCAAATTTAATCGATGAGCGCAAGTAGGAGAAATAAAAGAATGGGTAGGACCGGTATCAAATAAAGTATAGACTTCATTAGAGTTTATGATAAGCTTACCCGTGATGACCTCATTCGGGTTCCTTACTTTCTGGGAGGTCACAACAAACGCTCTCCCTTGCACTACCGATTTTGACTTTTCGGGGACGGCCTTTGGTGCCTCCATCCTGGCTGAACTTATTTTTGGTAAACGATAAAATCGAGCTAAATAACCTTCTCTTCCACAATTATAACATGCTTTAGACGGCATCACGTAGTTTGGACTGATGTGCCCCTCCCCTCCGCATTTGAAATATATGATAGGTGGTCGTTCTCCTTCCTTAACAACGGGTGCTGGTGCTGACGTCTTTCCATCATTGTTGAATCTCCTCTTCTTGAAATGACCATTCTTATTATTTTGGCCCTGATTACCACCGAAGTGGTTACCATTTCTGGCATGTTGATTCCTACCACGCTTGTTGTCACCGCTTCGATGACTGCTCTCACTGGTATTATCATTTTGTTAACTGCTCTCTTTTGGTTGCGTTGACTCGTTATCGCGCTCCACTAACTGAGCCCTATTCACAACATCTGAATACAAACACAGTTTATGAGAAATAAGATGTTGACGTATCACAGGTTTCAAACCTCGCAAAAACATTCGCGTCATTCGCTCTTCATTATCCACCAAGTGGGACGCAAACCGGGACAACTCAGCAAATTTAGCCTCATACTGTGACACGGTCATATTATTCTGCTCCAATTTGATGAACTCCACCTCCTTCATGTGTCGAACACTTTCGGGAAAGTATTTGTCATTGAACAGCTCTTGGAACTTCTCCCAAGACATCTTCAGTGCGGCAGGTTGAGTACGCTTAATCGATTCCCACCAGTAATCTGCCTCTCCTCACAACATAAAGGCGGCAAAGGGAACCTTTTGCTCCTTGGAGCATCCCAAGACATCAAATATCTTGGTGATCTGCTTTATCCATGTTTCCGCTATAAGTGGTTTTGGCTCTCCCTTAAACTCCGGTGGTCCCAGCTCCTTGAACTGTTTAGCGGTGACCGTCCGAGAGTTTTCAGTGTTTCCACCTACATTTTGAACAGGAGCCGTTTTCGCCTGCTGTTGCATGAACTGCATAAAGCTTCTGAATATTCCATCATTCATCATTTGGTCAGTATTGTTGTTTGCATGAGGATTGTCTCCTTCCTGATGCACATTATCCCGATTATTGATATGTGGTGAATCAACAGTCGCCTGTGCTCCATTGCTATTCTCAACTTTCTCGGATGTCATTTTCAAATACTGCCACAAAACAAAAGTTAATTGATATGTCATATATTATCCTTATATTCTGACCGACCAATTAAATACCATGCAAATAAACTTTGGTAGGTCATACTAGCGAAGAAATTTCCCGTCTCTCCCCTCCTAGTTCTATTCTCACATCTTAGCCAGGGATCATATCCCTAAGCTTTGATACCAACTGTGACGCCCCCAAAATTAGGTATACATCACCCATCTTGGGTCGTCAGATACATGGTACAGAATAAAAATACAACTTACTAATACAACTGTCGTGTACAATACGACATAACATAACTGTGAGTTTGAATACAATTATTGTCTACTAGAGACTATACAAACTCAAAAGGAGTCCTCATTACAATTATTATCACACTATTTAATAGAATAGTGAGGACTACTAATACTATCATCTGGTCCATCACTCCGTTCCCCGACTCGTCCCAGCTATATTCTCATTTCCTGAAGAGAACAGTGAAAGAAAGGGTGAGCTCAACTAGCCCAGTAAGAAATATTATGACTAAGATAATGCAGAATAAATTATCATTAACCTTCAACAGTGTTAAACTGATAAAATATAACGAATATCAAGTTTAACTGCAGCGGAACAAGCAATCCATTAAAAGAGTCAAGTAGAAAATAAAATCTACTATCTTCTATGATTTAAAAGGTTTTTCAACATTGTTATCGCTGGGACTCAGCTTAATAAAATAATCCACATCATCGAATCACCCCTGCACTACGGCCAAGGATATTCGTGTATTCATTAATGGTCATGATCATGCTAACAACTGTCCATCAATGCACTACGGGCCAATGAGGACTTTTACCACATCATTTGTAACATTACGATCGTGATTATACCGAATAATCCCTGGTGATAATCATACCAAGTCCATCTATACACTACAGGCCACAGATAACTTTCAATATTTTATAAACATGAGGATGATGACAATGATATAAGAATTCAATAAAACAAGTTCAAGAATTAATTTATCCAAGAATTAACAACGTCCAAATTGTCAACATGATACTGCTTTGTGGAGTAAAATTCAAGAATGCTTAAATGAATATTTTCATGAAAAGATACTGGATGAAACACAATTATCAAGGATATTCCACAAATTTCATGGAGTATAGAAGTCAAAACTTAACCAACTGAGTATAATAAAGAATGAAATAACAAAAGAAATCACCATGCATGCGATAGACCGCACAGAAAGGTTATTCCAACAGAATAATAAATAATGGGACCAGGTCCGGCGTAAAACGCACAGACAGGATATTCCAGCTGAATAATAATAAAGACGGAACAAGGTCCGGTGTAAAACATACAGAGAGGATGTTCCAACAGAATAATAATAAAGACGGAACCAGGTCTGGTGTAAAACACACAGACAGGATGTTCCAACAGAATAATAATAAAGACGGAACCAGGTCCAGTGTAAAACACACAGACAGGATGTTCCAACAGAATAATAGAAGAATGTCACCAAGTATAGGGTGAACCGCGTATACAGGTTATTCCAACAGAATAATAAGAAATTGAATAACAACAGTTCTCTTCATGAATAAGAAAGAATAACACTCCTTACCGTTTTAAAGAAGAACTGAAATAAGGAAGTAGTTAAGTAGCAGAATATTTTTTTTCTCTCTCTATGGTTTCTCTCTATAGTTTCTCTCTCTAGAGTTCAGTGAATTCGTAAGAAATAATGAAGGAATGAGCTGCTATTTATAGAAAAATGGAATGCATAGTAACTAATCCATGAACGGTCCAGATTGATTACTTTAATCTGACGGTCCATATTTAAAGAAAAATATTTTAAATAAAATATAATATATTCTATTTATAGAATAACTTTAATAAAGTATTCTGTTTTATATAAAAAGATGTTTCTGTTTTATTACGTTAATAATACGAATAAAATAAAACTTCATTATGGCTAAATAATTCATATTATTAACTGACAATAATTGAATCAAACTGAGTGACTTCTCACATAAGCATTAATAATCAATACCGTGTGCTACTATGCAACCACACGTATTACTGTATTTTTACTACCGAGTAGTTCAACAGTATCAATGGTAAAACTTTCGCCGTTATTTTTAATAAAATATTTTTGTCGTTTTCTCAATCCGACAATAATTCCGTTGTGGGGTCCACCAATGATTGTGTCGTTGTACGAATATTCCATGTTAAAACGAATATTCCCCGACCAATCGAATATTATATAACAACTTGCGTACTTTGTAAAATTTATAAATATTACCCGCAACTATAACATTATATCAAATTAACTTCATAATATTTAAAAATGATATTTATAAAAAATTCATCTTTATTTATAAAAGTTGGGGTCTTACAAGATTAGTATTTGTGGACTGACATAGCAAATCAATATCTTTTAATCACATCCCACGATTATCTCTCTTATCTGTTCCCGTTCATTATTATTTTTTTATTCAAACACAGCAGATCCATTTTTGATCTCTTTTCCTATTTCTCTCTCTTTTTTCTTCATCCTCTTTTTTCCTACTATAAACAAAAGTGGCTCCATGATATTTCTCGGTGATAATATTAAGTTAAGTTGTAAGCCGTGTGAATCTTCATGAACTCATCTGCCGACGAATCCTTCCGGCCAATCGTCACCACGCCGGCGTGGCAAGTTCTTGCCATCTGTCGGTACGCCGCCTTGATCTCTAGACCAGAGGCGTCCATCGGAATTCCGAGAACTTCGTAGAGCGAAAAAGAAGCTAGATTGGGAGCTGATAAACAAGTATTGAATGGTCTAGTAACTGTAATACTCAGCGGACGAAATCGGACACTCGATGGCAGCGAGAATTTACGGTTACCCAATAGTCTAAACGGAGGTGGCAATGACTGTGGCGAGATGAGAGAATAAGTTTGAGGAGCAGAGATGATGGATGATACAGGGGAGTGTGGAGTGTGATGTTTGAAAAGAGAGGTTGGTATATATATATTAATTGATCTGTGGGGATAGATGTTTATTCGTAAACAATGGTTTGTGTTTTCATAGTGTACTTGGTAATCAAACCTTCATATCAAGATAACCAAACTGTCATATCAAGGTAACCAATCAACTTTCACACTTTCAGTTTTTTCATAGTGCAGTTGGTAACCAAATCTTCACACCAAGGTAACCAATTCAGTTTTATTAAGTTACCAATTTAGTTTGGATGTGATGCAGTTGGTAGCCAACCATTCATACAAAGGTAACCATTTTAATATTTATGGATAACCAAATAGTCATAAAAAAAATTCAGAACAGTAAGAGTTGCATATATTTATTTTTAAACTTTTTGTAGGGCGAATCTTCTTCTTCTTCTCATTGGCGTTTTGGACAACGAAGATTCGCGGCGGAGTAGCGGGGGAGAGGGCTACTGTGAGGGAGATGAATATTTGAATTTGAATTATTATTTTGAATTTGAATTTATTTTTGTTGTTAGATCCCAGATATTTGAATTTGAATTATTAATTATGGTAGTTATTTCTCCTTGATTTTAGGTTTCCTTATTAATGTGAATTGTACTATTTTTATAATTATTTTGTGGATACACTAATAGTGTAATTATTTACTAATTGTTGTATATTATTGTAAAGCTTTTTTCCAGCGGTCCATTATGATGTCAATCAAATATTCAAAAAAAAAACATCATCATTTTTACAAATGTTTTTTCTAGAATTGGGTTTGGCCTTCTTTTCTGCAAAACAATTCGGGGTTAAATCACTTTTTTCCCATTTAACTGAACTCAAATTTACACTTATCTTATTAAATTAAATTTTTTACATTCGTTTTATTGAATTAATTTTTTTTTACAAACTGTTACAAAATTTGTTAAATTATTTGACTTTTAACGAAAAGGCAACATGTGAGAGAAATTAAGAAAGCCCTTAGCCCCTTGGTAAATCGCATTTATGTCAACGTGAAAATACATGGTGGGGAAAAAATTAAAAAATTCATGGGAAATTATTTAAGAAGAAAATATCTTAAAATTTAAAATTATTAAAAAAGTCATGGGAAATTTAGAAAAAAAATTGCTAATATTTTTATTTAAAAAAGTATATTTTTAATATTTTGAAAAGTTAAAACTAACGATATTTTTAATATTTTGCAATGTCATGGGAGATTGATGGTTGGAGGTTGATGATGGAGCAGATGATTGAGAGTAGGCTTCCTATTTCTGGGTTTTGTTTGAAGCCAATGGTGGGTTTTTTTTTTCTTTCCCATTCTAACAACACTGTGGATTTTGCTTTGCACTTTTATTTTATTTATGTTTACATTTTTTAAATTTAAGTATAATTTGTTTGAGTGTCTTCTTTAATTTATGAAAGTGTAATTTTTTTAATGTAGAAATTAGTTAAAAATAAGTTTTTTCTTAATTCTTAATACATGTCATCACTGCCGCATCATGTGCCGTGTAGATATTCTGTTAACTTTTAATACTTTTGGACGGTTTTTCAAATTTTGTAAAAAAATTATAGTTCTTGAAAAAAAAAATCAGTTTATTTATGCAAATGTAAATTTTGGTTCAGTTCAATGGGCAGAAAATAATTTAACCCAAACAATCTGAGTATATAAAATAATTATTGATTAAAAATAATCATATAGAATAATTTAGCTTTCTGTTTCAGTATATTTCATTTTTGGTATAGTTGTTTTGATTAATAAGTGATTTGAATGGTTTGTTATAAGTAGCTTAATTTTTAGACAAAATTTTACTAATTTTGACAAAATAAAAAAAGCATTAACTCGTCATCTATTATCTGGATATACTAACAAAGATGGCAAAAATTTGTAACGTACAAGGCATTTTATTAGTAGGGTGGTTTGGTTATCATATTATGATATTATTGACCGATTTAAGCATATATGCAAGTGGATCCTCATAATTACGAGACTTAATCTCATCTATCCATAACAATCTATCTAACAAAAAATAATTGATTTTGAATTTTTCGCTCACCCTAATTGAAGGGATTTTAATACGCATGCTATTCATATTTACACATAATATGGAGAATCAAAGGCATACCTTTTGAATTCTGATTGAGCCTTTGATGCGGAAAATCTCCTGCTGTTCCTTTAACCCAACAGCGTCTCCGAACTACGTTCGAGAACGGAGCACTAATTCACAGTACGTAACAATTAGAGTTTAGGTCTCGATATTGGGAGCAGCAATTGGAGTGTCGTTGTATTTGATCGATAGAGGTGACTATTTAATAAGGAAGTGGTTGAGCCACTTCCCAACTCTCTTCTCACGTCTAGTCACTCTCACGTTCAAAAAAACACGAACGTCTCTATTGACTTTGTCAATTAGAGAACAGTTATTTAACCCAAATGGGTCGGACCCTCTATGGGCGCCCCAATTGGATATCCATATTCCAACATCTCCCACTCGCCCATGGCAGGGACGATGTAATCCTTATATCTGCCAAAAACAGCTCAAACCAAAACATATAAAACCTCTAACTACCGAACCGTGCGACCGCTGAGTTCACCTGCAATGCGGGAGCTCTATATCAAACCTGTTAGGGCCAACATAGAGACATCTACCCTTTCAAAGAAATAATACGGGAGCTTTCACGTCGAACTTAATTAGTTCACGTAGAGGCTACAACCCACAAACTCAGAGTACCCCAGACACATTTGAATTTTCACTAGGTTAAGTATCTCTAACCCCTCAGAGAGCCTTACTTAACCACCTTTGGGCCCAAGTCCATTTCGTATCTCACTTATTACTATATCGCTATCAAAACGCTATAGTTGTCGACAATAGGTGCAAAACGAGGTGAAATCAAATTGTCTTCTCTTTGCCCTAATACTACTCAAAAATGAATCAACTGCTTTCCCAGAATCAGTCCTTATAGTCTCATCAATCCTGACCTTAGGAATCGAAACCAAAGTAGCAACATTAATCCATGTCTTTGCAGTATAGTCAAAGATCACAAAGAACACTTAACATAGGAACAAAACTTGTCCTACAAGACTCACATGGTGAGGAAGTAGGGATTCATTCTCTCACCTCTTTTACATGGTCGCTAAGCACATGTAACTCGCTCACAACATGCTATTCTATAGCCTTGTTGTGCGGACCTTAGAACATTTCAAATTGCTCGCTTATCTAAGCGCCATATTTGAAACTTCGCATCCGGTTATCATGTTACGACAGACAATCTCATCTACATGAGCATATGTCCTATGGTCGTGCCGTACGGATCTTAGTTCAGTCGCTTCATAAGCGCCTAACTCGAATTTTTCAGATTGCTCGCTTATCTAAGCGCCAAACCTAAAATTTCGTATCCGGCTATCAGTACAGGTTAATATAGATGGTGGGGGCATACTATATTTGGTTAATCCAAGTTAACCTCATCTTGGCTCATGCCAAGGCGACATCATGTTCATTTTGATCACTACTAAGCGCCAATTGATTGCTGTCAAAAGCATCAATAGCTTGCTACTCAAAGTGCCAATAAATGAACTGTCTCAATCTCGCTCGCTTTTCAAAGCGCCAAGGGTGATTGCTCGTGTGAGTGAGCCAATCAACCTGTTGACATATATTTAATATGTGTGCATATCCAATATGCATAATAAGCTGTGTGAACATATAAAATTTATCATATGCGCTAAAATAACCAAACACAAGTGGAAATAAATGAAACTCGCATAAATGATAAATATCTCGAAATAACAATGAATATCTCTAATACAAGCCAAATAATGAGTGATATACAAAGAAATAATAGAAAGTACATCAAATCCTACGAAGCCCTAATGAACTAACATGCCTACAAAATGCATCTTTAGGGATTGGCTTCGTCAAAGGATCAGCTACCATAAGGCCAGTGGGCATGTACTCCAATATCACCTCATTATTTGCTATGATATCTCTGATGAAGTTCATCCTCAAGTCGATGTGCTTCGTCCTGTCGTGATACTTGGGGTCCTTAGTGTAATCTAGGGCCGCCGTGCTATCACAGTAAACAGTCACAGGATCTGAAGCATGAGAGACGACACTAAGATCCTCGAAGAATCTCCTCAGCCATATGGCTTCCTGAACAGCTGACGTACAAGCCACAAACTCCGACTCCATCGTAGAAAGAGCAACGCAAGTCTGTTTCTTGCTACACCAAGTGATGGCACCACCATGTAACAAGAATGCATATCCTGAGGTCGACTTGCGCATCCCCTGGTTACCTCCCCAACTGGCATCGGTGTAACCAATCAATCGCAGGTCCGGTCCTCCATAGCATAACATGTAGTCCAAAGTACCTTTCAAATATCGCAAGATCTTTTTGATTGCCTTCCAATGAGCAATCCCAGGGTTTGACTGATACCGACCGAGATAACTGACTGCATATGCTATATCAGGCCGAGTACACACAACTGCATACATTAGCTTTCCTATAGCATTGGCATACGGATAATAGGACATCTTCTTAATTTCTTCGGGAGAAGTAGGGCATTGTTTGGGTCCAATGGCGTCGCCTTTAGCGATAGGAGTGTCTATGGGTTTGCAGTTGTTCATCTGGAATTGCTCAAGAACCTTCTTAAGGTAAGTCTCTTGAGACAAACCAAGAAGCTTTCTTGAGCGATCTCTAAAGATCTTAACTCCGAGAACATAAGCTGCTTCCCCCATGTCCTTCATCTCAAAGTTAGAGGACAACCACCCTTTGGTGGCGACAATCATCTCCTTATCGTTCCCAGCTAGAAGGATGTCATCGACATACATAGATAAGATAAGGAATTTATCTTTAGACCGTTTGATATATACACAATGGTCTTCCTCGATCATCGTAAACCCATCACTAATGACGGCTCGATGGAATCTCAGATACCATTGTCTGGACGCCTGTTTCAAACCATAGATAGAACGTTTGAGCTTGCATACTTTGCGCTCTTGTCCTTCCATAACGAAACCCTCTGGCTGATCCATGTATATCTCCTCAGCTAAATCTCCATTGAGAAAAGCTGTCTTAACGTCCATTTGATACAAATTGAGGCAAACCTCACAACTGGTGAGAAGGTTTCCTTGTAATCAATTCCCTCTTGCTGGGTATAGCTCTTGGCTATAAGACGAGCTTTGTACCTTTCAATGGAACCATCCGCCTTGCGTTTGACTTTAAGAACCCACTTGTTCCCAATAGCTTTTCGCCCTGGTGGAAGGTCAACCAAGTCCCAGACTTGATTAGTCCTCATGGACTCCATCTCTTCTTCCATTACAATCATCCACTTATCTCTCATAACAGATGATAGAGCATCTCGATAAGATCGAGGTTCCTCATCGTCTTGCTTATCAGCTACAAAGGCATTCCCTTCAATCTCAAAAGGACGACATGGAATGTTACCCCTTTGACTTCTACGCACTTGAGGAATATGAGACTCTTCATTTGATGGATGAGAATTGCTCGAAGGCATGTCACTCCCACTTTCTACAGGAGCCTGAGGAATAACCTCTTCAGCTTCTACTGTATGAGTTGGGGCGCCTAAATCTTCTTCCATCTCATAAAGGTTCATCTCCTTGCTCATATCACCTCTATTAGGGAAATCCATCTCAAGGAAATCCACATCTCGTGACTCTATCTCAGATACAGTCCCATCAGGCTGCTCTCCTACAAACACATAGCCCTTGGAGTGTTCAGAATATCTCACAAAAATACACTTCTTACCCCTCGGGCCTAACTTCCCATGCTGATGAGAAGTGTTGTGCACGTAAGCTGCCGATCCCCAAGGCCGCATTCTGCCCAATTCGGGCTTTTTGCCGGTCCACATTTCATATGGGGTGGACTGAACTGATTTTGAAGGCACACGATTAAGTATATATGTCGCAGTCAACAATGCATCACCCTAATAAGAGATAGGCAAATTTGTTTGCGCCATCATAGACCTAACCATGTCTAATAATGTTCGGTTCCTCCTCTCCGCCACACCGTTTTGTTGCGGAGTTCTAGGGATTGTCAGTTGCCTGATTATCCCTTTTTCCTCACAAAGTTCTTTAAACTGATCGGACAGATACTCGCGGCCTCGGTCAGTTCGAAGTGCCTTAACACTTTTATCTAACTGATTCTCGACCTCAATCAAATAACGTCTAAAGCAATCTAATGCCTCAGACTTATGAGAGATCAAGAAAGTGTACCCGAAGCGCGTATAGTCATCTATCATTGTGAGAAAATAGGAACGTCCATGCCTTTCTTTCACATTCATAGGGCCACAGATATCTGAGTGAATAAGTTGCAATGGTGTTTCTTCCTTAGTGGCTTTACCGAATGGTTTTCTAGTTGATTTCCCTGCCAAACAATGTTCACATGTGGGTAGATTGACCTTAGCGAGTGGGCCTAAAAGACCTGCTCGAGCTAACCTGGCCATTCTATCTTGTCCAATATGGCCTAATCTAGCATGCCATTGAATTGAACCATCATGATCATTTTCAACAAGGAAGGAATAATAATCATTACTATTACAGCTAGAATCAATAGTATCCAAAATCATAAAACCATTCAACATAAAACCATGTCCAAAAACATTCGTCCCATGCGAAATTATTACAAAATTGTTCTCAAAACTAACTGAATAGCCTAAACGAAGTACTGATAAAACAGAAAATAAATTCTGCTGGACATTTGGCGCATAAAGTACATCATAAAGGATCAATGCTGAGCATCCTCGTATTTCCAGTTTGTAAGTGCCAATGCCTAGCACGTCCACACTGGAATCGTTCCCCATGTATACTTTTCTGCCAGCCGGAACTCGGCGGTATTCCACGTATCCCTTCCGATCTCTAGCTATGTGGTCCGTTGCTCCGGAGTCTACAATCCACATATGAAGAGAATGAGCAACAAAAACAGTACTCGATACTAAGCACATAGATAGATTAGGACTAGGAATTACCTTCTTCGGCTCAGTGCACTCACGAGCGAAGTGTCCCGCCTTGCCACAGTTGTAGCATGTCATCTTGGTTTTGTCCTTTTTACCAGAACCTCGTTTGCCTCTCTTACGCTTGACAGCACCCCCACTCGCAGCCCCTTTAGGCGCAGCAGGATGAGCAGGTTTCTTCCCCTTCTTAGGTGTGAACCCTCTACGAGAGTTTGATTCAGCCACATATGCCCTAGAGGTCTTGACAACATCAAGGCGCTCAGCCTCGAGCTCCAAGTGACGACGAATATCATCAAAGGTCTTGATATTCTCGTTATGAGTCATGTTGACCCGCATATGTTCCCAATTATCGGGAAGGGAGCGAACCACCGCTGAAATCTGCTGTTCGTCTGACAATTGAGTACCTCCGGATTTCAACTCCCGGATCATATTAGCCATGATTCGAAGGTGTTGTTTTATAGTGTGGTTATCTTTTTTTTGTAACCATCGAACCTTATGGCTAATTCCCTCATCCTTGTCAACGAGGTGCCACCAAACTTAGTTTTGAGAGCCTCCCAAATATCGTGTGCAGTAGAGTATTGTTCATACTCAAACAGAAAGTCATTGTTCATGCAGCTCAGCAACGTTATGCGAGAGATACGATCCTTTTTGCGCCAACTTTCGAAGGCAGCGACCTTGATCAGATCCTTTGCATTTTCACCCTCTGGTTTAGCCATTTTGGACAGCAGGGTTTCTTCAACCTCTTGCTCCTCCAAAACCATCCTGACTTTCCGGTGCCACACGTCATAGTTATCTCCGTCTAGTTTGTTTTCTTGGTTGAGATCTGCGATAATGTGTTTTGAAGCCATTTTCTGCTTTGATTTAAAAACCGAGGATTCATTAGAGATATTCAACGTTCACCACAGTATATAAATCATCTTTGCCACATGAACCAAATTAACATAAAAATAATAGGACATAAATATAGAAGGGAGACTTCGCCAGGCTTAGGAATCACAATCTGTATAAATGTCTAATTATTTAAATTTAATTTTTCAGCGCACAAGACGTATAATTTAGGGAATAGTTTAATTAAATTTCTACAACCTAAATCACTCCCACTTGGAACAGGGGTATACATGTAATTATAGCATGATAATTTAATTCCAAGCACCAACAATTAATATCCCAAAAATATTAACAAATGGAATTAAAAAATAGGCATTATTACTCGATTAATATACCAAGTATGCTATAAAAACATTAAAATGCATCCAAAAAATTCTCAACAGTAAATTAACATTATAAAACATTACTGTAATTTTCTGGAATTTATTTCAATAATTTTTTCTAATTATCACAATTAATTAATCATGCATAAAAAGATAAAAATTAACCAAAGATATCCAAATCTGTTAATTTCTTCCAAAATTTTTTTATAACAGTATCTTATCATCATAAAAGCATAACTGTAATTTTCTGGAATTTTCTGATAATCATGCTAATTATCATAATTAATAAGCTAGTGCACAATTAATTGGAAATTAGCCAAAACTATACAATACAGTTATTTTCACTCTAAAAAATCATAACAGTAACTTAACATCACAATATAGTCACTGGAATTTTCCTGGAATTTTCGTGATAAATTTGCTAATTTTCATAATTAATAAACCATTAATTAATAGGTAGAAAATTAACCAAAAATATCCAAAACAGTCAATATTTCCAAATTCCAATATAATAATTAATTATATGCCAATAATTAATTTCTATTAATTTTCCAGAATTTAATAGTCACTTTTACTATTTTTTAAATTAATTTCCATGCTAAAAATAATTAATAAATCATTTTTTGGAAATTAAATATAAAAAAACTGTAAAAACGGGTCAGGACCGCGGGTCAGCCGCGCGGGTCGGGCCGATAGTCATCTTCAACCTCCAGACACAAGAATTTACAGAAATGTCATTTCGCGACTAAAACTTTGAGAAGCCATATCTCACTCTATACAACTCCGATTTAGGCCCATAATATATCGTTGGAAAGCTTACAACGAGTACTACGCATACATGCAAAAATCAACCGAATCAGACAATCAAAGAAAAAGTTATGGCTGTTCAAAGAAGGCTGTTTGAAAACTAGGGTTTCAAATTAATTTAAAATTAATTATCAAATTAAACCCAAATAATGCAGATCATATACACTGTGTTTAGGCTACAAAATACTTCAATATTAGCCCCTAACATTTAGTGTATCTAAGATTGCCATTAATGATGTTTTTAAGCTTTTTTTTTTAAAACATGCAACCATGGCATAAAGTGTAAATATTCCATACATAGTATACATGAGATCGTTAAACCTTGTTCTGATACCAATGAAAGGATTTTAATACGCATGCTATTCATATTTACACATAATATGGAGAATCAAAGGCATACCTTTTGAATTCTGATTGAGCCTTTGATGCGGAAAATCTCCTGCTGTTCCTTTAACCCAACAGCGTCTCCGAACTACGTTCGAGAACGGAGCACTAATTCACAGTACGTAACAATTAGAGTTTGGGTCTCGATATTGGGAGCGGCAATTGGAGTGTCGTTGTATTTGATCGATAGAGGTGACTATTTAATAAGGAAGTGGTTGAGCCACTTCCCAACTCTCTTCCCACGTCTAGTCACTCCCACGTTCAAAAAAACACGAACGTCTCTATTGACCTTGTTAATTAGAGAACAATTATTTAACCCAAATGGGTCGGACCCTCCATGGGTGCCCCAATTGGATATCCATATTCCAACACTAATAAATCATCTGGGTTGTCCAAAATTTGGAATAAATCTTACCGTCCATGTAGTGCTAGAGGTACGGGACACAACTAGTATATAACAAGACAAGTATCGAGTCATTTTGATTGTTCTTGAGTCAACTCAGTAGTTCAACTTTGATGGCTCGGTAACTCAAAAAACTTTTTTTATTATTTATTTTTGTTAATTTTCATGTCTTCTAATTGGTTATAAATTTTGATATTCCCAAAAGTCAACTCAAAAGTTATATATTTTTCACAAAATTTTAATACACATTTATTATTAATTAAAGATACAATGTATCATTTGTTACTAAGAATTGAGTAAGGATAAAACAATAAAATAAAGAAAAAAAGAAAAAACTTATGAGCTATATATCAAGTCATCAAATTTGGACTGTTGAATTAACTTGAGATCAATTAAAATATTATTTAAATATATTATATATAAAATTTACTTGATTAATCGATTTTAAGTTTTGCATAACCCTTGTTTATTGAATGTGATAACTCCTCTTGTCTTTTAGAATTCGAAGTACCTACCCTAATAATTGGGCTACTTCATTTGAGCTTAATGAACAGGGAAAGGGTAATTTTTTTACTGCGATTCAAAACGGATTCTTGAAAATTCAAATATAAGTGTGTGTGTGTGTGTGTATATATATATATATATATATATATATATATATATATACAGTCCCCTTCAGTTGAGGGATCCCTCAAATAGTGTTATTTGAGGGATAGTGCGCTCAACCGTTGGATCTGTTTTAATAACTTTATGTGGCTGAGATTTTACATCTTATGTGTTGCATTGGATAACCGTTGCATTGGATGTGTTGGATTATTTGTAAAATCTCAGCTACATAAAGTTATTAAAACAGATCCAACGATTGAGCGCACTATCCCTCAAATAACACTATTTGAGGGATCCCTCAACTGAAGGGGACTGTATATATATATATATATATATATATATATATATATATATATATATATATATATATATATATATATATTGTTAACGCCAAGTTTCGTCTGCGCGTCCAATCACAAAATCCACGCGCTGAATCCTGCACAATAACAGATCACACAGAAGCTTGACGGCCGTACCGCCGAGGGATAGCTCCGGTGTGAGAATAAGCACAGGCCGTTCACAAGGTTTAACAATGGAGGTTTATATGTTTAGTGCTCAAAGTAGATATTACCTGTTAATTGTAACCTTGGCCTTGTATTTATAGAGCTCCCATCACCTTGGTATCCTCTTCTTTGGATTAGAGTAGGACTCCTAAATATGTTAGCTACCATATTTGGGTCCAACACAATCTCCTTGAGAAGTGCAAGTGGAATCCCTTTCCACCACTACATCCAGAGTTACCTTGTTGACGTAGGATTAGGGTTGACACCCTTAATCACGTAAACTCCTTGTCGCACCAACTCTGCATGTGAACTGCTCATACGCTCAGGCCCAAACCAATAGCCAAACCCAATAGGCCCGAACTCAAACCTTACGATGACCACGGGCCCCAGCCTATTGGGATCGGGTAACCGACCCCGATCTTACATCTCTGAACATACGAGCCCGAGCTCCTATGACCCGACTCAAGCCTTCAGCCCAAAAGAGGGTCGGTAAAACACTCCCGAACATTGCCCCCCAGTCTCTTGTTATAAGATATTTATGACACGAGACTTGAAAGGACATGAATTCTGATAGTCACGCCATAATGATGAGTTGTCTCGGGAACCCAAACGGTTTCTCCTCGGTCCGCGAGCTAGTACACGTTTTCTCATAACTGGGCCCACCTGCCATAAATAGTCGCCTTTGGAAGCCGTGCCAGACGGGCTATATAAGCCCCCCAACATTCAGCAGCGTCACTTTTTCGAGCCTTTAATATTTTGAATCTCTGTCAAACTTTTTCGGCAAGAGCGATTTCCGGCGAGACACTCATTTTTCCAGATTTCTTCAGTCCGTGCCATTTCTCCACTAAGCTCTTGTCTTGTACCTCTCTTCCCTTCAAACCACCATAAATGGCTGATTCCAGCGATCCTCGTCCCACACCAACCATAGCAGCCGGCACTCCCACTCTTAACTCCGGTGACCTTCTCCAAATCGAGCTGGAGGCTACTCCGGTCGAACTCTCTGTGGAGAACACCGAAACCAGAATTCGCCAACTCTACGCTTCGGAAACCGACTACGCTGTCATCAACACCAAATCTTCCATCACCCACTCTCAACTGTCGGACATCCAAACTTTATTCAACATCCCCAAAGAATACAAGCTTCGGGTTCCCGAGGCCAGCGAGAGGATGTACCACCGACCCGAGGGCGAATGGGTAGCCGTCCATCTGTATGCCCTAAGGTACGGGGTTCGGTTCCCCCTCCACGAATTCATCTCTTCTTTCCTCTGCCTGGTAGGGATCGGGTTCTCCCAGCTGGCTCCCAACTCCTATATCCAGCTGCTCAGCTTCATCGCCCTCTGCCAGGAGGCTGGCATCACCCCCGGGCTGGATTTCTTCTTCGTCCTGTTCTCGGTGGGTCGGTCAAAGGAGCCCGGCCTTCGGCATCTGAACCGTGTTCCTGGACGGGACGCCTTCGTGAAGACCCCATCCAGCAACAAGGGGTGGCATTCACAATGGTTCTTCATGAGGGGAACCGATCTTAACCTTCTCCCCAACTGGGCCGGTCCTGAAGATGTTCCCATGAAGGTCAACAAATTTCCGAAGAGTCGTTCGGCAGCCTTCAAGAAGTTTTACGCCCTTCTGAGGCAGACTAATTGGGGTCTAGGAATCGTGTCCAACGAATCCTGGCTCTACGAACACGGCTGTAAGTTAATCTATCCGACCTTGTTTTCTTATTCACCCGATCTTTTGCTTCGATTTTCATAATGATCCTTTTATTTTATGTTGTAGTGACCATCTTCAAGCCAAACAATACTGAAGAGGCCCTGTCCCCACTGCCGATCCTTGTCGAGCCAATCCACCTCCCAGCCGCTGATGACTCTCCTTCAGACGAGGCTGTTCTAATTGCCGAAATGTCTGTCGGTTCGTCAACCGGCCCTCTTCCCGAACCTTCCAAGGCTGATGCTTCCACGAAAAGTGTGTTGCAGATGAAGGGGGCCGACAAGATGGCTTTACTAAAGAAGTCGAAGAAAAGACCTTCTGTTCGAGCTCCCCCCAAGGCCATCGTTGCACCCCCGCTGAAGCCTGCTCTGAAATCAACTCCTCCACCTCCGATCATAGTGACGGTGGCCGAAGATTCGGAGGGTACTGAAGATCAGCTTCTGGAACCCGCTTCGAAGAAGCCGCGGTTGGTCGAGGGGCCCTCCCATGCCGAGGAGGTCGTTGCCCCGATCAATGCTTCTTCCCCGAAGTCCAAGGCTAGCTCTTCCGGAGGATCCCCAACCACCTGCTGGCCGAAGAGCCCAGCTGACAAATTCCATTTCCATTTGCTTGATCAATTCAGGCTTTCCGGTGATGATGAACGGTTCAAGAACTTTTCGTCAGAGGATTTTCTGGTTACCTATCTCCGAGCCCAGACTCAGGTATTTATCCTCATTTGTATATATGTCTTCATTCATTTTTTTTTTTGCTGTCTGACCAATTCGCCTATGTATTTAGGCCAACGCCATCCTTGCTCGAGCTATCGCTCCCCTTGCCCGATCTACCAAGAGAGAGGTCCAGCTAAGAACCGACGTGGAGCTTCTCCAGGCCGAATTATCGGGTCGGGATTCAGAGCTGAAGAGGGAGCGGGATCTCCATGCGGATACCCGTAATAAAGTATCCCAGGCTAATCGCCGGATTGGCGAACTCGAAGAACAAAATTCCCTACTTCAACATGAGTTCGTCGGTCTCAACGATCATGCCAAAAAGCTGGTGCAGGATAAGAAACTTCTGGTCGAAGAGAATAGGACCTTGGTCGGAAACCTTCAGGTCATCGAAGGGAAGTTCGCGGGGGTTCACGCTCAGCTGAGTAACTTGATCCACGCGAACAACACTTTGATGGCCGAACAGGCCATCATCAAACAGGCTGCCATCAGGGAATACGAAGAATCGTCTGCCCTGACCGATAAGATTATGACCCAGTTTGCCGAGGGTGTTGAAGCTTATCGGGAGAAGGCCCGAGCGAAGCTTGTTGATGCTGGTTTGGACGCCTCGATCCTTGATTCTTCCGACGAGGAGTCCGAGGCCGAAGCCGATGCTGGTTCCCCTTAATTTTTTCTTGAATTTGTTCATACTTGTAATTTCCCTGTTTTTTTTTTTTTTAAGTTTTGTAATTCAACCTGACCAGAGAGGCCGACGGTGTATGTACCCGAAACCTATCTGATCGGGAATTGTAAAACCTTTATAATATGAATGGAGACAAAAGATTTCTAAGTAGTTATCTCGATCAGTTTAACTTTATTTTTATCGCCCAGTTAGGTTATTTCTGACCATCTGGTCCATTTTCGTCTAAAGTGTACTGTCTCGGATAGGTAACTTTTATCGATCAGTTATACTTATGGCGTTTTATCAGCCAGTTAAGTTCTTTCGGACTGTCTGGTTGTTTTACGCTCGAAGCTTGTCTGATCGGACGTGTATCTTTGTCGATCAGTTACACTTGTGGCGTTTATCGATCAGTTAAGTTTTTTAGGACCGTCTGATCGTTTCACGCTCGAAGCTTATCTGATCGGTAAAGCAGTGCAAGATTAAAACGAAGTACAAACGTTTCTCTTGAGAGAAGTTTTCATTTCATTGATAAATCGCATAAATTTCACCGTTATCAGGAAAGAACAGGCATGTATTTACTGGTAATATCTCCTAAGTCTTCCAGCATGCCATGTATTCTTTACTTCCGACCCATCCATTGCTCGAAGCCGGTAAGTCCCTGGCTTCGGTACTTCTAATATCTCATAAGGCCCCTCCCAGTTAGGCATTAACTTTCCTGTGTTCTGGGGGGTTGACGCCTCTGCCTCCCGAAGCACCAAATCTCCTATCTCGAACCTCCTCAACTTCACCTTCTGGTTGTAATGTCGGGCTGTCTTCTGCTGATAAATGGCCAACCTCAACACCGCGGCGTCACGAGCTTCATCTAGCAGATCCAGATTTATTTTCAAACCTTCATCGTTGTATAGTTCTTTGAACTGGCTGACCCGAAGGGTGGGTGACCCAATCTCTACCGGTATGAGTGCATCGGTCCCATAGGTCAGACGGAAGGGGGAGTCTCCAGTTGTTGTCCTTGGGGTCGTCCGGTATGCCCACAAAACGCTAAGCAGTTCCTCGGGCCACCGACCCTTCAGTTCATCCAATCTTCTTTTTATGCCGTTGAGTAGGGTTCGATTTGTCACTTCCACTTGACCGTTTGACTGAGGGTGGGCAACCGAGGTCTTCCGGTGTTGAATTCCCAATTCTTTCAGGAAGCTTTCAAATTTTGACCCCACGAACTGTCTACCATTATCCGATACTACAGCCATCGGGATGCCGAACCGATAAACTATTCCTTCTTTCACAAATTTAAGACATTCCTGTTCGGTAATCTTCTGCAGTGGTTTAGCTTCGACCCACTTTGTCATGTAATCGATAGCCACTATTATAAAGCTGACTTGCCCTTTGGCCTTCGGCAGAGGTCCTAGGATGTCGATTCCCCATACTGCGAAGGGGATCGGGGATAAGACCGAGTAGAGTTCTTCGGGGGGTTGATGCGGGATGTTGCTGTTCAGTTGACACTTGGGACATTTTTTGACGAGTTCCTTGGCCTCTGTGTAAATGGTTGGCCAGTAATACCCCTGTCTTAGAATTTTATTCGCCAGTGACTTGGCGCCCATGTGATCTCCACAGATCCCTTCATGTACCTCCCGAAGTGCGTAGATTGCCTCTGACGGTGTTAAACATTTAAGTAAGGGAGAGCTGAAGGCCCTTCGATACAAATCTCCATCAATCAGTACAAAATTCGAACTTCGATGCTTGATCTTTCTTGCTAGGATGCGGTCTGATGGTAAGGTTCCATCAGCCAGATAATAGATGTAGGGCGTAAGCCAACAGTCTAGCCGATCAACACATAATGTCTCCTCTTTTGAGACACTAGGCTGCTCCAATGTCTCTAGATATACCGAACCGTTGAAGGAGTTGGCATCGGTTGTCGCCAGTCTGGCCAGGGCATCTGCTATTGTATTGTCGGATCGGTCAATTTCCTGACAGCTGACCGTGTGGAAGTATGTCAGTTTATTCTTTGTCTCGGCTAAGTACTTCGTCATTCTCGCCCCCCGAGCCGCATACTCTCCCGATATCTGTTTGACGACCAGCTGCGAGTCACTGTAGATGACCAAGTTTTGTACTTCTAGGCTTCGGGCCAATTTTAACCCGGCTAGAATGGCCTCATATTCTGCTTCGTTGTTGGTCGCTCTGAACTTAAATCGAATAGCTTGTTGGACCTTGAATCCTTCGGGGCTCATCAGTATGACCCCTGCACCACTGATGTCTGACGTTGACGAGCCATCGACATATAGTGTCCATGAAGTCTTTATGGGTTGTGTTTCGGTAACCGATCCCACATCTGGCTCCGAAAACGAATATTCCACGACGAAGTCTGCTAGCGCCTGCCCTTTGATTGCCGTTCGGGGATGATACTCTATCGCGAACTGTGTTAGTTCCATTGCCCATGCCGCCAGTCTTCCAGAAACCTCAGGTCGGTGTAGAATTTTCTTCAACGGCTGATCGGTGTATACCACCACCACCCGACCCTGGAAATAATGCCGAAGTTTTCTGCTTGCAATGATTAAGGCATAGGCGAATTTTTCCAGGTTCGGGTATCGGAGTTCTGCGTCCCGAAGTACGTGGCTGACGTAGTACACGGGGAACTGATTTCCTCCTTGGTCCCGAACCAATGCCGGCCCCACTGCCATCGAACTCGCCGCCAGATAAAGATATAGGGGTTCTGAAGGGATTGGTTTCATCAGCAGAGGTGCCGAAGAAAGATATCGTTTGATCCCTTGGGACGCGTCCTCGCATTCTGAGGTCCACTGGAAGCTTTTCTCGTTCTTGGGTCCTTTCAAGGTGTCAAAAAATGGAAGGCACCTCTCAGCTGATTTAGAGACGAACCTTCGTAGGGCCGCTATCCGACCCGTTAGTCTCTGCACATCCTTGTATGACTTTGGTGATTTCATATCCAGGACTGCCTGGATTTTCTCTGGGTTTGCTTCGATTCCCCTTTTGCTGACCAAGTATCCTAGAAATTTACCCGATCCCAGCCCAAAAGTGCATTTGGTCGGGTTTAGCCTTAGATTGCGTTTTCGGACCGTCTCGAAACAGTCCTCCAGATCTTCAAGATGTTCACGGACTGACATGCTTTTAACGATCATGTCGTCTACGTAGACCTCCATGCTCCTCCCCAATTGTTTCGTGAACACCAGGTTCATCATTCGTTGATAAGTTGCCCCGGCATTTAATAGCCCGAAGGTCATTTTCCTGTATGCGTATATCGCCCGATGTGTGATAAAACTTGTCTTCGGGATGTCTTCCTTGTTCATCGAAATCTGGTGGTACCCAGAGAATGCATCCATAAAACTCAACATACCGTATCCCGACGTGGCGTCGATCAGTTGATCTATGTTGGGCAAAGGGTAGAAATCCTTCGGACACGCCCTGTTTAGATCCGTGTAATCAATACACAACCTCCATTTCCCATTTTGCTTCTGGACCAATACCACGTTGGCCAACCACTCCGGGTAATCAATCTCGAAGATGAATTCGGCCTCCAGGAGCTTGGCGATCTCTTCGTCGATGATTTTTTGCCTTTCTGGGGCGAAAATCCTCCGCTTCTGTATGACCGATTTCTTGTCCGGGTCCACGTGCAGCCGGTGTAGAGCCACTGATTCACTTACCCCCGGCATGTCGCTGGGTTCCCATGCAAAGATATCGGCATAGACTCGGAGTAATTCTATCAGCCCGGTCCGGAAGGGTTCTGATAACCCCGACCCGATCTTAATTATTTTGTCTTCCTGCCCAGGTACCAATTCTACATCATCAGTTTCTTCGGCCGGAAGAGCAAGTGGCTCTGTGCTTCCCTCCGTGAATGGTTCGATCTCAATGGCCATTGTCTGTTTTTGTTTGCAGACCCCGACCCCTGAAGAAATCAAGCTGTTTCGGTAACACCTTCGGGCTATATCTAGGTCACCTTTTACCTCCCCGATCCCGTTCGGTGTTGGAAACTTGATTTTAAAATGGGGTATCGATGTTACCGCTTGCAGGGTTGCCAAGGTAGGCCTTCCGAGGATCGCGTTGTATGCCGAGTCTATTTGGACGACAAAAAATTTCACCACTATTTCGACTTGATTAGGTGCCGTACCAAATTTGACTGGCATCTCGATGGTGCCCAACACAAGCACCGGATCTCCACTAAATCCGTACAAGGGGCCTTCCCCTCCCAAATCCATCTTCTTTCCTTGCAGGTCTAACCTCTGATAGGCGTGAGAATACAGGATGTCGACCGAAGACCCGTTATCTATCATCATTCTTTTCATATCCACTATCCCGACCTGAGCCGTTATTACCAAAGCACCATCGTGGGGCTCAATGAGATCTGTCGGGTAATCTTCGTCCGTAAATGAGATAGACGTTCCCGGATATGCCCGATCCTTTCTAGGGGTTGACCCCGAAACAGATAGCACTGCTTCCAGAGTCCCACTTCTTTTTCTTCCCGATACCCGTCTAACGGAACCCCCCGAAATGACATCAACTACACCTCGGGCTGGGGGGTTCTGCGGCGTCTGGGTATCCGGGATCTGATCTGCGGTCTCCTCTCTGGGCACCTCGGCATTTCCCCGGCCTGCCACGTATTGTAACAGTTGTCCGTTTTGGACATTTTTCTCGATCATATCCATCAGATTAACGCATGCTTCGGTCGAGTGTCCGGTACTCTGATGGTATTCACAATACTTATCCCGACCACGCTTTCCGGGCTTAGTTCGCCTGGGGCATGGCTCGTAGAATGGTTGGTTTTTCATTTCCTGCAGGATTTTCTACCGATCCGCGGTGAGGGGAGTATAGACCTTGCTGACGTTACGGTTGGGTAGTGGAGGCCGGTTGCTACCTGAACCTCCCCCGTTGAAGTTTTTTTTTTCCGTTCGGTCTGATTTCCACTGGTTATTGTCCGAACGTTGGTAGGTCGGTTTTTCCCGATCTTTCGATTTCTCGTAAGGTTGTTGGTGTGGTTTGAAATTTCCCAAAGCTTCTTCTATAGCGATGAACCCTTCTGCCCGATGAAAGGCCTCGGTCAAGTCTGCCGGAAGGTTAATCACCAAATCCTTTACCAGCTTCTTAGATCTCCCAATGTCTAAGCCGGTCGTAAAAAATCCCAGTGCTTGTGGGAAATTCAGCTCCGCTACAGATCCCACTGCCTCTCTAAATCGTTTGACGAACTGACTTAGGGTCTCGTCTGATTTCTGCCGTACCTGCATGAGGGACGCCGTGATCTTCCCTCGTCTTCGGTTACTGCCGAACCGAGCATAGAATTTTTCACGAAGATCGTTCCATGACCCGATTGATCCTGGTGCCAGGGTCCCCAACCACTCCCTGGCACTCTTCTTAAGTGTTGTAGCGAACATGTGGCATTTGGCTGCATCCGAATGCCCATAGTACGACATCAGCCGATCATATCCATCCGAATGGTCGTAGGGATCTCCCAATCCGTCATATGTCTCCATCGGGGGCATCTTCTTCTTTGGATCGGCTATCACCCGGTTGATTTCGGGCGAAAAGGGAGATCCTAAACCTGCCGAAGATGTCCCCGTCGAGTTTTTTGTCCCTAGCAACCTTTCTAATTCAGACACTCTCCGGGTAAGGGGGTCGGATCCTTCCTTATGAGGGGACGATCGAGGTTTGTCCCTCCCATAATCAGGAGACGCTTCCCTTTCTATCTGCCCCGTCCTGCCTCGGTGTTCTGATCGGCGCCCGGCCGAAGGACTCCTCCTTCTGCTCCTTCCATCTCTAGAGCGACTCCGGTGCCTGCTCTGTTCTCTTCTTGCCTCTCCCCGCCGAGGCGATCGGGACCGGCTTCGATTCCTACGCCTTCTAGAACTCACTTCTTGATCACCGACCATGTTGGCCATCTGTCTCTCCAACTCCAATTGTTGTAGCTGGAGCGCCAACATGGCGTCTTTATTCTGGTCCAGTCTCTTCTGCAAGAGAAACTCTCGTTGGTCTCGGCTTCCTGCTCCCCGGTCTTGCCTCACGAGGGCTTGAGAGTGCCTCTCGTCGGCCTGACTCGCTTGATGAGACGTGTGTTGACTCTCGGGGAAGAGCTTCCGCCGAAGATCATGGACCGGTAACTCTTCTACCTCCTGTATTTTAGACCCCAGTCGGTCCTTCACTGACCCCCTCGCCTGAGTTGTTTGGTGGGACTGCTGGGTCTTGGCCCTTTCCGAGACAGCGATATTATTTCTACTCGTCATGATTGCTGCCGAAGAAAAGTATTTGTGGTTGCAAAGAAGCACGCCCTCCTTCTAGCGCCAATGTTAACGCCAAGTTTCGTCTGCGCGTCCAATCACAAAATCCACGCGCTGAATCCTGCACAATAACAGATCACACAGAAGCTTGACGGCCGTACCGCCGGGGGATAGCTCCGGTGTGAGAATAAGCACAGGCCGTTCACAAGGTTTAACAATGGAGGTTTATATGTTTAGTGCTCAAAGTAGATATTACCTGTTAATTGTAACCTTGGCCTTGTATTTATAGAGCTCCCATCACCTTGGTATCCTCTTCTTTGGATTAGAGTAGGACTCCTAAATATGTTAGCTACCATATTTGGGTCCAACACAATCTCCTTGAGAAGTGCAAGTGGAATCCCTTTCCACCACTACATCCAGAGTTACCTTGTTGACGTAGGATTAGGGTTGACACCCTTAATCACGTAAACTCCTTGTCGCACCAACTCTGCATGTGAACTGCTCATACGCTCAGGCTCAAACCAATAGCCAAACCCAATAGGCCCGAACTCAAACCTTACGATGACCACGGGCCCCAGCCTATTGGGATCGGGTAACCGACCCCGATCTTACATCTCTGAACATACGAGCCCGAGCTCCTATGACCCGAGTCAAGCCTTCAGCCCAAAAGAGGGTCGGGAAAACACTCCCGAACATATATATATATATATATATATATATATATATATATATATATATATATATATATATATATATTTGAGACGTAAGGTTTATATACATATTTTTAATTATTTCGAAATTTTCATGTTGGAGTTAATAAATTTTAAACTCTTCCCCCACAAAATGATAGTTATATCAAGAAAATCCCTATATAAAAAAAAGCTCAGCAATCCCGCAAAAGAGTATGTCAGCATAAACTTGAGTAATAAAATGATTTTTTAGAGTTTTTTCCTGATTGCTTTAGCAATTTTATTTCATTTCATTAAATGAAACAGATTTATGAAAGTAATTATGAATGGGAACCGATATTTTCAAATAAAAAATTTATATTTTCATATGACCCCTCTCACATATGAATAGTGACAAGGGCGGAGTCACCTATGGGCTAAGGTGGGCTCTAGCCCGGGTGGATATTTTGACAAATATTTAGTATTTATATATCTTAATAGTCTAGCTCAATATTCATAAGTCATGTTCTTTTACATCACATGTACCATGTTAATTGTTATCCGACCCATTCCATATATTTTCCTTCTCTTTAAACTACTTCAAACCTTTATCAATTGCTCTTGATTTTCGGGTGAAACTAATAATGGAATGAAAGCTGCAAATTGAATTGGGAAGGAATTGAAGCTTATTTTCAGCAAGAGGAAATTGATTTTGGCTAATATTAACGCGGATAACAATAATTTTCATGAAAGGTACAACATAAATTTTAGTTCATTTATGAAATTAAAGTCATAGTGTCGATTTTGTTATGTAAGCTATAAGCAATTGTGAGTTGTTTGTGGAAATGGGAATATATATGGTGGGTGCCGGGTGGAGTAATAAGGAAAAAGAATTGAAACATTCTTGGCTTAATTATTTTTAAATGGTTATGAGATCTCTCTTTTAAAATTATGCATTTCACTTGTTTGATTAAATTCCTCTTAGAGGCTATAAAGTTTTAAAAGTGAAAGCTTGATGTTATTGTAAGCAAAAAAGCTTATGTTTATAAAATATGTATGTCAAGTAGCTTAACTGAATTAGAAATGGTTTAGAAATAAGTTTAAGTGAATTGAGTTATTTTGGTTTGGTTAGAAAACTGAAGTGGCTGAGCAGTTTTGAACCCATATAAAACCTGTGTGAAACATTTATTTGAACTGGTTTATATTTTTTTAAAATAATATGTCATACCTTCTATAACATGTTAAAAATTGGTTCCAATTAGATGTGTGTAAGTTAAGTTAGAAAACTATAAAGTGGCTATGAAAAAATACTAAATTTGGGAATTCTTGACAGAAGCCCAGCGGTGAGATAGAGCGTCGCTGCTTTGGTCCCCAGCTCTAGTTTTTAATTATCTGTGGCCCAGGATGAAATTTTTTTTCCTGACTCCGCCCTTGAATAGTGAGTGAGTCTCATCTCCATGTAAAAGAGACTCGTGTAAAAATATCATTTTAATACGTGAAAATATCAATTTCCATTATAAATTTATTTGAAGAGCAAAAAACTACATGCAATTATATATATTTTCTACTGAAACAAACCTGAGAAATTCTTGGTCTAAAAAAGTTCAAAGTTGAAACATGATTTGTCTATCTGAATCTCTCAAACATCAACTTCTTCCCCTACTGCTTTCAAAGTATAACAACTAGCTACCAGAAAATACAAATCCTCATTGCAAAACCAAGTAAAAATAACAAATGCAAACATTTCATCATCCACTCCACCGAATCAAGAGAAAAAAAATAAATCAATCAATCTAGGTAGGAAACTAATGCATTTCTTCACCATTGCCCCAAAATAAAAATATATCAGCTTGCACGGTATCTGTCAAGCGGATCCTTGAGAAGAAGCCGCTCATGATACAGTCTCCACGCGTAATCCTCAAAAGAAAAGGAGTTGAATTTCCTCATGTCCTCTACTATAATTTCATTTTCATCCTCATATTTATCATCATCATCTTTGCCATTGTCGACCATTAATTTGGGAACAAGGGGAGACACAATGCTGTCTAGAGGAAGGGTCAGCAAGAGAGTCATAGATATGTTGCCATCTCCCATACTTGACGACATTGGTCTCCCTCTTACTTTCTTCATCTTCCCATTGCTCCATACCTATCAATAATCCATACCCAGCAAAATAAACGAATTAATTTGATTAGCTTCAAGTAATTATAAATACAAAATTTGTAGGGCGACAAAACTTTTACCATGTAAATTATGTTTTGTCACGCATATTAATATAGTAACCTTTAAAAAATGGGTTTAAGGAAAGTAACATTGTTAAGGATCATGTGGTCCTAGTTTGTTCATATATAGAGGCTAGGATTAAAAGTTAAGAAAGTTTGGTTTAGATACATACATTCTCATGTTGTATAATATTTTCGAAAAAGTTTTAAATAGCTGAATGTATGGCATTAGATCTAATTAACAAAACATAACTGATTTTGAATTTTCCCGCTCACCCTAATAAACGATCAGAACTGTCTAAAATTTGGAATAAATCTCACAGTCCATTATATCCTCTTTAACTTCAAAGGAAAAAAAATTGCTCACTCTCAGATCCTTCTCCGTTCTTCCTCCTCCCGAGCTCGCCTTCTGCCTACTCTATTATCTAGCGTCAGCAATCTCTCCTCCCCTTTGTACATAATACCAGAGGCAAGGGTAGTACGGCTAGTTAGTTGATATCAATGAAAATATAACTCTGTTCCCAGATCTCAATCTATCTTCTTCTTATCTCTTTCTTCTATAATTAATTTATGGAGTTATTGCAAGAGACTCTAAAATTATCTTGCTTCAAACTCCGTTTTAAAACCACTTTTGACTGACCATTTTAATCCACCTAACCATTATGAGCAAAAAGAAACTGACCGAACCATTGGTCAGGTCAGCTGAAGATGATGATTAATTCATTCTATTTCATTTATTTATTAATGTCTTTAGAATACTACTACTACTTGTCGTGTCAAACAAAACAAGTTTGAAGAGTTGAAAGCACTAATCAAATGTCCACGGCCACAATCATCCTTGTCGATTTGTAGTAGTTCTGATTAAGTGGGATTCTGCAGGCGGCTTATGCCAAATGGACCCCGATACTCCGTCCAATGGGAGAGTAGTTAGTATGAAATTAATTTTGATCAATTGACCAATAAAGTGTCGACATACAAACAAGAGGTGATCTCTTTCTTTGCGTGTCAGGACTGTATTAGTCAATTGACAAGGACTGTATTAGTCAATTGACTAACTTACCATAAAGTTATAATTGAATCCCGTCCGATACACACGGGCTTTATCCAAACCAGCCCGACACCCCTACCTACTCATAGACTCGTGACTTAGAACGCTCAAAGATTTCACAAACATATGCATTCAACAACAAAATCATATTCGTAGTAAAAAATTGTGTCACTGCTATTATTTTTGAAAATAATATTTATGTAGCATATTAAAAAAATTGGCTAAAAAGTAAAGTGGAGGGGTCTGTCTCAATTCAAAAGATAAAGTTTTTATTATATTAGCACAAAAATATGTCGACTTAAATAGTGAGAAAAAATAATAAGTGCCATTTAAAATAATAATCAAATTGTGATGGAAAGAATAGCTATTTCACCTGAGCAATATCTCCAAGTGTAACCAAGATAGACTCCACCTGGGCCGAAACTGAGACCCAGCCCGAATCCGCCAACATTGTAGATTTCTGGCACCTAATTTGATACTCTAACCCGACCACATACGGGTACAATTTACCCGACATAGCAGGTACATTACCCGGTGACCCTTCAGATATCCACATCAACGAACAAACCCGAGTTGGATCCTCTCGGGCTGGGTTCTCAAACCCGACAGCGGACGATAGTGCTTCAATGACCTCTAGGCCAACTTTCTCCATTTCACGAGTGAACTCACGCAGAGAGGTTAATAACAACTCGGCTGACTCACTAGAACAAGACGAGTCAAAACAAAACGAGTCAGACGTTCTGTTTTCATCATCATCGTCATCCTCGAAGCCGAGTGGCCAGTTTTTGGGGAAGTGAAGTTGTTTTTGGTCATGAGGGAGGTTGAAGAGAGAGAGTGAGTCGGACTCAGCTGAGTGAGCGAGTTGGGCGGGTACTGAATGGTGAGTGAGTTGGAAGAAGCCGAGTTGGGAAGCTGAGAGGAGGTTTGCGTGGAGAGTGGGAGTTGGGTCGGAGAGAGAGATGAGGGGAGGGGAGGTGGTGGTGGCGAGTGGAGATGAGCGGCGCGTGGGAAGAGAGAGGGAAAGTGTAGGAGGGAGACGGTGAAGTAGACGGGAGAGCGTGTCGTCGGAGGCCGACGTGGAGAGGAGGTTGGGTTGTGATGACGGCGTCGGCGGTGGAGCTGCGGTGGTTCCGTACGGGTGGGGGAGGTGGTGTTGCTCTTGGGTGGATGCCATGTTCAAGAGAGAGAATTGTGAGAGAAAAGAGAGCCTTCTGCGGTATAAATAGCAAGTCTTCTCTACTTATTAATACACCAGAATTGGCTCTGAATATATAAATTTTTGGTTTCTTAAAAAGGAAATATTTTAATATTTTATTTTTTAAAATTTAATATTTAAAGTAGACGTAAATTTTGTTTTGAAATTCTAATAAACTTAAATCATAATTTGACTTTTAAAATTTTACAAATTTTCAATGAACAAAGCCAGATGTGGCTCGTTTTGTTTAACAAAAAGATTTAATTCCATTAAAAAAATTCCCTTCTTTTGATGATAATACAAAATATTATATCTAAACAAAATAATTATATCTAATATTTGTAAATTTTACAAAATGAAGCTCTTTTTAGGTAACACAATTAGTATAAATCTTACTTAGCATCAAAAGATAGGACCTAGGATCTTATTTTTTGGATACTGTTTCCTTTTTTTCACTTTTCTCTTTTGTTATCCGTTTTGTAGGAACAAAATTTGAAATTGTGGACTCAATTGTTTTTTTTGAATGTGCAAAAAGTTTAATTCAAAATTGCATCCTTTAATCAATTAATAATTTGGAAAATATGAATAAAAGTATTTTTGAAATCAGGCATTTGATTCTCTAGAAAGGATGGATTGAAATTTCCTAAATTATTTATATTAAATCAACATATTTTTTTATGATATTCACAAGTGACTTCTTTTACGAAAAATATTCATAACAAGATACTCAATTATGTACAGTGACTTGAATCATATTCAGTTGATGTTTGATAAAATTGAGTAATTAATATCTGAATAGTTATTATATTTTAATTATAAATTTGATCATTTGAGTGAAATAACATCTAAATTTAAAAAATTATTTGGTAATTGAACTTTCTAAATAACAGTATTTTACAATTTTAACCTTTTAATTGCTTTATGAGAAAAATTATAATATACACAATAAAATTATTAGCTTTACTCAAATAATTTAATTATATAATTAAATATTAAAATCTAATTTTAAAAATCTATATTTGAATGAACTTTACACAAACTTTAATATGTAGAAGAATATTAATAAATAATTATATTTACATATATGAAATAGATTCTACTTTCAGATATGGTATTCTATATATATAAATAGATTGCATTAATTATAAAATATATTTCATACCATAAATACAAAATAGCCATCTATTAAAAAAAAACCCCAATTTCTCTCACTTTCTTTAGATCATTATCCATAAAATATCAGCGTATTAACATGGGCCAAATTAATTCTTCCCTAACCAATTTCTACGGATTAAATATCGGTGGATGACCGAATCAATTTCTTCCATTACCAATTTCTACGGAAATAAATGGTAAATTCGACTTTATTATTAGCAAGCTTTATGCTTATAGAAGAGACATGAGAAAATTTAGCCGGAGATTTCGTTGGAACGGAGAGAAGAAGAAAGATGTTGTCTCTGTTGGAAATGGAATTTGAATGAAAAAATTGACTCAGGTCGGGTCGTGGTCGTAACGGGCGGATTCGTGCTATATATTTTTTAAAATCTCAAAACTACGTCGTTTTGACGACGGTTACGTGTGAATTTTTCCTATAAATAAACGGTGTGAGAAAGCATTAAAAACATAACAAATTCCCTTTCCCCGTTCTGTCAAAAAATCCCGTCCCGTTCCTTTCATTATTCTTGTTCTGCAGTAAGTTTTTCCCGTCCCATTCTGCAAATAATCTCGTTCTGTTCCTTTTTCCTGTTCCGTCCCGTTAACTTCTGCATAATCCCGTTCTGTTCTGCATTCCCGTTCTGCAGTGGATTTTTCCCGTTCCGTTTCTGCAATAATTTTTTCAGTAAGTTATCATGCATGCATCATTCATGTTCATATAGTTTCAGTACATAACATAAATATTGGTTCATCGAATTCTTAATTTTGTAATGCTACTAATTAAGAATTGAAATCCGTTTTATCTTGGGAAGCAATTATTCAATTAACTCTTAGCATCTGTGGGGGAATAAATTTACTTTAAGGAGACTTTGTGAATTCAAAGGACTCGAATTTATATTTGTATAAGTTATTATTATTATATTTATATGCATTATTAAATAATACTATATATTACAGATAACAGTCTCGTCGTATAAAATTGGAGAAAAGACAGATATAGGAGATAATTTCTTTGAATTTATGAGGATAGTTTTGTAATAAAGAGTTTAGATATTTCCCTCTCCGATTTCGACATGATTCCATCTCTTACCGAAATAGAGGCTTACAGAGGTGATAGATTTTTTATCAAATAAGTAATTGGGTCTTAACGAAAAACTATGAAGAGCTTTCAGAGATAAACAAACACCACCTCAAATCCTCAATGTATGATAAAGAAAGCATGAGGAGGAGAGACTTTCATACTAATTTACTCCATCCGTCGTGAGCAAAGTACAATTTAAACACATTAAATAATATAAAGTAGAAAAAAAAAGTAAAAAAGTTTAAAATTTATTCCTAGAGGCATCACAAGATTATAAAAAGTGATGATTACTTTTATTTTTTTTATATTAGTGGACTTCACTGAATGACATTTTTATCCTTTATTTTATGTATCTTAACTCATTATTTTGTGAACAAAAAAAATTATATCTTTAGTCATCTTTTGAAGAAAAAGAGAGTAGTTAGTTAATGTGATTCATCAGACTAGTTAATTTCTTTATGCATGTCTTTTGTTATGAACTGCTTGTAAATTTTGCTGCCTAACTTAAGGATTAGGGTATTCTCTATTACTCTTTTCGTCACAAAATAAAAGTTTTGATTGATTTTTTTGTACGTATGAAGAAAGATGATCAAATGACAAAAGTGTTCATATTTAAATTCTCATCTAATTATATAGTTTTTTGCACATGATTATTGATACTCCTTAAATATGCATAGAAAATATATAGAAATTGACAATTAATGCTAAGTGTATTATAGATAAATTATTATAAAAACTAAATTATTTAAAGTAAGTAGACAATTAACTGGAGACTATTTAGTGACAAAATTATTATATTTAATAATATAACAATATTTATTGTAATAGTAATATTATTGATGTTGTCATTAAATGTAATATTTAACACTAAATTGGTACTGAAGAAATTGAGTGAACAGTATAATTATGATATCTTAATCTCTAGAATGCGTTTGAACTAAAGGAAAACAAAAAGGAAAAGAAAATTAGAAGCATCATATAAGGGTCGACTGTGTCAACTGTCGGCCTTTTCAGTATTTCTTCGAAACAGATAAAAATGGCAGGATTGCATGGCCCTTGCATTAAAACTCCGTTGATTTAGAGCGGTCGTGGGTGTTATTTTTGTAAATAAAAAAAAAATAAGTGGGATCACTCTCTTTTAAGTCACTTCAAAACGACGTAGTTTTAATAAAGGAGTGCTATTTAAGAAGGAATAATATTTAAAAAGGATGCTCTTGATCCTTGCTAATACATATACAGCAAGGATCAAGAGCATTCCTCCTTAAATAGTATTTTTCCTTAAATAGCACTCCTTTATTAAAATTACGTTGTTTTGAAGTGGCCGCGGGTGACATTTTTATAAATAAAAGAAAAACAGGTGGGACCACTCTCTTTTAAGTCACTCCAAAACGACATAGTTTTAATAAAGGAGTGCTATTTAAGAAGGAATACTATTTAAAAAGAATGCTCTTGATCCTTGCTAATACATATACATCATGGATCAAGAGCATTCCTTCTTAAATAGCATTTTTCCTTAAATAATACTTCTTTATTAAAACTACGTCGTTTTGGAGTGGCCGCGGGTGGCATTTTTATAAATAAAAGAAAAACAAGTTGGACCACTCTCTTTTAAGTCACTCCAAAACGACGTAGTTTTAATAAATGAGTGCTATTTAAGAAGGAATACTATTTAAAAAGAATGCTCTTGATCCTTGCTATATATATATATATATATATATATATATATATATATATATATATATACTTTTAACGACGGACAACATATTGGGTCGCTAAAAGTATAGACGACACTTGTATGACCAAACTGTCGCTGGGTCCGTCGCTAAAGGAGGGGTGAGCTCGAGTGAGTTGGATAAGATATGAGTTTAAGATCCGGACCGTATATATATATATATATATATATATATATATATATATATATATATATACAAATTTATGCATGTTCAATTATTTTTAAAAAAATTATTAATGGTGTTTTTGGCATTTCACCATTTTCATTAATGATTGTTTTGACATTTTATCAATTTGTCAATCAAAATTACGTCATATTAAGTACAGACCACTCATAAACTTGTTTGTGTCTAAGACACGTACTCCTTTTGCATACATATATATCCGTATTCGAAAATAAATTTTAATATCCGTATTCGTATCCGACAAATACGAATATAAAATATTCATATTTGTATCCGACAGATAATATTTGAATATGAATATTATCCGTATCCGTTTTGTACAATATAATATGGATAATATATCAAATATCCGCATATTCGTATCCGTACCCGCATCTGTTCAAAATAAAAAATTTATTTTTTATTTTTTTTAAATTCTAACACAATGTTAAGTTAATAACCAAAAAAAATTCACTTAATCAATGTATAATTAAAAATGATATATAATCAACCAAATAAAATAGTAAAGCTAGATATAATATCCATATGTAACATTTTTATATCGTATATCATAAAATAACCATAAAGAATGTATAATCAATTGACGTTAACACTTTCATGTATTGTATACCAATATTAAATGATGAATTTATACATATATTAATATTACGAATATGGATACTAGCGAATACGAATATACATATAAACTGCGGACTCAAAACTGACCAGAACTCCCTTTAGAATCCGCACTTTAGTAATGCAGACATACAATAAGTTTAAAAATATTAAATATATTATTCCCCGTCTGCGCAATTAAAGTGCGGTTGGTTAGGTACCACAAAACATGACTATCATCCCATGACAGTGATGTAATGTGAATAATCAAAACAATCGAGCAGGAGTTGAGGTGTTTCAGATCCAAAGCCTCGATCGAGTACAAATCAGAGATGTTCCTATTTGGTTTTTCCAAGGTTCAGTGGAGTTATCCATGAGGATGGATAAAGATGATGTTCCCATTTGGAATGGAGTTATCTGTGGGGATGGATAAAGATTGATGAGCAACAACTTTGTTTCTACCTTAAGGATGAAGATCGGAACGTAATTTTTTCTTCTGTCCATTTAAATGTCAAGGCTCAAGTATGTCATCAGCATATTTCCCCCCTCTCATCAATCTTATGCTTATGCAAATAGGTAAATTAATTGGTAAAAGTTCACTAATGATATTATTTTGATGGTAAAAATAAGAATTTCACTTTTTTGTTGCTCATGAAATTATTAACAACTGACCAAGTGTCCCGTGCGAAGCGGGGGTTGTTTTTTAAATAATTTTTTTTAATTTTTAATTTATTTTATATGATGGTTATAAAATATATTTTTTGAATTTTGAATTGACTTATTGCTATTATTAGAATAACTACACATTTTACTCAAAAAACGAATGATTATATGTTATATACAATTGTCGAATACTCACAATCGAGTGTTTTAATGTGATTCTCTTGTTATTTTTAATTTAATATTAAGTTTTGATATGCTTTCAAATTTTACTATTTAGTTTTTGTTAGGACATGATTTAGTGGGCCAATTGATTCGAAGGGGCCTATCCCACGTGGAGAAATTTATCCATCTGGAGGTAAGTTTGACATTTTATGAAGTTTTCAGTCATAATCTTATTTGATTTCTAACTCATAAGAAAACGGTTCAAATTAATTTCGACTTCCTTTTTTTGAAAAGATTGACTTCTAGATCAACTATAAATACACGGCTATACTCTAATTCACAAGTAATAACTTATTGAGCACTAAAACATTAAACCTCAATTGTTAACTTATTGTTTGATAATTGGGCGCGGACGGATCTTGACGTTAACAGTTTTTCTAATCAATTATTTAATTAGAGTTCAAAGTTAAGGAGAAATCTAAAAGCTTAAGCGTAGTGTTTAAGTCATACTTTATTGTGTAATTAATTAGCTAAATAAATTTTATAAAAAATAAAATTGTTGTAAAATAGTAAGTTCGGATCATGATTTTAGTTTTAAAAAGTAATTAAATTTTAATGAGTAATATATAAGTCATGATTTTTTTTAAAAAATCAATTAACTCAAGGTCTCCTATATGAAATAAAGTGATTTACAAAATTTTAACCTTTAATAAATTTTGTAATATACATTACAATTTTTTTAGATTAATTATTGTTTAGTCATAATATTTTTCTTACATTTTTAATATATAGTTATTTAGGAATATAATTGTTGTAAATAATGAGTTGCCATTATGATTTTAATTTTAAAAGCTAGCTAACAAAATTTAATAAATAATATATAAGTTAGAATTATTTAGTAACATTAATTATTAATTAACTAAAGGTCCCATATATGTAATAGAATTGGTAACTAAACTAATCATGAATATATTTCTAATATATACATATATATAATATAATTTTTGATATTAACTATTATGTACTCATAATATTTTTAATATATAGTCATTTAGAGATTAAAGATGAGTAGAAGTTTAAACTAAAATCCTAAATATGATTTTTAAGTTAAAATTTATTATATGGCTAAGTAACATGACTCTTATAAAAAATATATAATTATTACAGAATAATAAGTTAATATTAAAATTTGTTTAGTATAAAAAGTGTTTTACTTCTAGTTAAATTTTAGACTTATGCCAAAGACCATGCATAGACCAAAGACGAAGACCAAGAAATCATCTTTTGTACAAAGCACAATTTTTTTTAAATAATTTTTTTAATTTAATTTATAAAGTGATTATAAAATATATGTTATGAATTTCAAATTGACTTACTATTAACATTAGAATGACTATAAATTTTGCTTAAAAACTATTGACTACAGATGACATATTGAGTGTTACTAACATGATTCTTTTGTTATTTTTAATTTAATATTAAGTTTTTATATAGTTTCAAAAGTTAATATTTAGTTTCTATAATCAATCCTTTGTATTTATATATACATTTTTAATTAGAGTTCAAAGTTGAGTGAAAACATAAAAATCTGAACGTAGTGTTTAAGTCATGCTCTATTATATAATTAATCAACTAAATAAAGTCTATAAAAAATAAAATAATTGTAAAATAATAAGTTACGATCATGATTTTAGTTTTTAAAGGTAATTGAATTTTAATTAGTAATATATAAGTCAGGATTTTTTTAACATTAATTAACTTAAGGTCTCTTCCTATATGAAATAAAGTTGTTTACTAAATTTTAATCGTTAATATATTCTGTAATATACATTACAATTTTTTATATTAATTATTATTTACTAATAATATTTTTTTGATATTTTTAATAAATAGTTATTCTAGAATATAATTGTTGCAGAATAATGAGTTTGCATTATGATTTTAGTTTTAAAAGCTAGCTAACTAAATTTTAATAACTAATTAATATATATGTTAGAATTGTTTTGTAACATTAATTAACTTAATGTGTCCTATATGTAATAGAATTGGTAACTAAAGTAATCATTAATATATTTCATATATATATATATATATATATATATATATATATATATTTATACAGAAATGATCAAGTAAGAAATCCCTTACTTTCTTAAAATGAGGGACTTTTTTTTCTTTTTTTTTTTTGCTTTTTTTTAAAACAACTAAAAAAAAAGTTTAATATTTTATGTAACTGAAATTTTTTCATAATACAATGTTTTGGGCGTGTTTTGAATACCTATACCAAAAAGTGGTGGTACAGTCTGCCTAGACTGTACATACATATTTTGTTATACGTACCCAAATCACACCTAAAATACTGTATTATGAAAAAATTTCAGTTTCATAAAATATTAAACTTTTTTTTTAGTTGTTTTAAAAAAAACAAAAAAAAAAGTTCCTCATTTTAAGAAAGTAGGGGATCCCTTACCTGATCCTGACCTTATATATATATATATATATATATATATATATATATATATATATATATATATATATATAGAGAGTCCGGATCCAGTCCGAGATTCCGGACTCTATAAAATCCGGACCTTTATTTTTTTATTTTTTTGCTTTTTTTTTTTTGAAACAACTAAAAAAAAAAAATTTATGGAATTGAAATTTTTTCATAATAAAGTGTTTTGGGCGTGATTTGGGTACGTATAACAAAATATGGTGGTACAGTCTGTGCAGACTGTACCACCACTTTTTGGTATAGGTATTCAAAACACACCCAAAACATTATATTATGAAAAAATTTCAGTTCCATAAAATATTAAATATTTTTTTTTAGTTGTTTTGAAAAAAAAAAAAAAAAAAGGTCCGAATTTTAAGAAAATCCGGACTCCCAGACCGGATCCGGTGTGTGTGTATATATATATATATATATATATATATATATATATACGGTCCGGATCTTAAGCTCACTCTTTATCTAACTCACCTTGCTCACCCCCCTTTTGCGACAGACCGGGCGACGATTTGGTCCGTCGCTATATGTTGTCTGTCGTTAAAAGCTAAGACGACAGTTCTATATATAGCGACGGACCGAATCGTCGCCCGGTCCGTCGCTAAAGGGAGGTGAAGGTGAGCTAGATAAGGGGTGAGCTTAAGATCCGGATCGTATATATATATATATATATATATATATATATATATATATACATATTATAATATAATTTTGATTTTAATTTTAATTATTACATGTACTCATAATATTTTTAATATATAGGCATTTAGTGACTAAAGTTGAGTAAAAACTTTAACTGAAATCCTAAATATGATTTTTAAGTTAAAATTTATTATATGACTAAGTAAATTAAAGGACTCTTATAAAAAATAAAATTGTTACAAAATAATAAGTTAATATTAAAGTTTGTAGAACTATAAAGAGAGTTTAAATTAATCGTAGCACTATATAGGAATATAAAAAGTGTTTTACTATTAGTTAAATTTTAGGCCTATATAAAAAAGAGAATTGTTAAATCCACAACAGAAAATATTATTTTCACAACAAAAGTGTCGCTATAGATCCTATAGCTACAGTTTTTACCGTCACTATACATCTACAGCGACACTTTTGTTGTGAAAATAACAAAAAGTGTTGTGGATTTAACAATTCCCAAAAACCAATGACCAATGACCAAAGATCAAAGAGGAAGACCCAAAAAAACGAAGGGAACTGATATTTCCACGTGTGTTTTTGATATTTCCATATGATCTTCTCGCACATGAACATATAGTGAGTCCCACCTTTATGTGAAAGAGAATCATGTGAAAATAGTGCTCCTAAAATCAACTTTTGTCTTATTATATATATATATATATATATATATATATATATATATATATATATATATAAGAGGAGGAAGAAGAATTGAAAGATATAAGCAGTGGGACAAAAGCTTTTCCAACAAAAAATGATTTTCTTCTTCGGCGATTTAATTATGCGGACAGACAATATTTTTAAAAGGATGATATAATGGAGGGCAATTTTGTCATTATTTGGCTCTACAGTTTAGTTTTGCGAGCTCCCCAATATTAAAGTGCGAATTGGGGTTTTATTACACCGTTCGATCGTTGGACGGCTGCGTTATGTTGTATATTAGCCTATTGTGATCGTCCAATTGTGGATTAAATGGTGTAATAGAACCCCAATCCACACTTTAATATGGGGGAGCTCGTAGCTTAATTCTGCGAAAACGACTGATTATGTCGGTGTACAAAAATATTAAAAATAATAGTCGTCAATGATGTTTAGAGTATAATTATTTTTACAAATTTATTATTATTATTATTATTATGATGATCTCGATCTTGGTTTCGTTTTTAGAATCTAAGACAAAAAATCTCATCATCTTGTAATCATATCCAAAACCATAAAACAAGTCGTTGTCTAAGACGGAAAAGGGTCGATGGGGCAGCTGCTTTCTTGTCTGTTAGTAATTTTGTGGTTGGATTCCACAAAATAATCTGATTCTTCTGAGTTAGGAAATAGACCAACCCATTACACGTCGAATACAATCATCACTAGAGAGAGCCTAATGGAATCCTTCAACATTTTCACTAAAGCATTGTGATTCATAATCCATGGACTGCATCCTTGAATGATTCGATTTGGGGTGGTTATTCATGTGGAAGTGAACAAATGAGGGGTAATCTTGAAAGTAGCGTGGGAGGAGATTAACCATTGTTTACCCATTTTAATCTGTGCAAGTATCAATTGAGAAGGTAATTCTGGCCAATTTGACGTTAAAAATAAAATAAAATCTCATCATTCGCAATTTAATTGTGTGAAGTACACAGGATTATTTTTAAAAAGAATCAGGTATTTTTGTACATTTACATAGTGGGTTTCTGTCCACATAACTAAACTGAAGAAAGTGTTATTTTAATCTATCATCAAAAGTATGAAATGAGACTGTTTTCTTTGAAGAAAAAAAGTTTGACAAGTGGGACTCAAGTATTTGGTTGCTGCATTGCCGAGTTGCAAGCCTACAAGTCTTATACTTTTTGTATCGGCATTGACCGTCTTGAATTGGAAAGTGAACAAGGTTTTAATTTATAATATAACAGAGAAGGGAGCAACACGAAAACAATATTTTTATTAGATTGTGGCAGTAACCTCCTACTGCAGTTTCTTATCATATGAGCCATTTAATAAGTAGAATGAAGACCTTAAACTACATGTTTGATTTCTCTGATTCAAACTACCAATGAGAAAAAAAAAATGACACATAAATTTTTTTGGGGGGTGACTTTGACGTCTATTTCTATGTATACGGTAAAAACTGAGTTAACCAAAAAGGCAAAAATGTTAAAATTACCTCATTACTTGGTGAATTACTTCCACATATGAACAAGACCAAACTTCTATTGTGGAAATTAATGAAGAGGAGATTAGAATTGTAAGGCTTACAAATGTTGGCTTGATTACTAGTTGATAAACCTTTAAGCTGCAGATGCATGTATACCTTATTTGCATGAAGTATTTCTTATTTGGTTGTTTTCTATTCTAACATCTAAAGGAAACAAAATAAATTATTTCAAACAGTCCAAGTGAGCTAGTTCGAACAAATGAGTTATGCCGAGAATATTCAGAAGCTTGTATAAAGTTGTGCAAGGAGATGGGAGTGAAGGTTGTTGATCTTGCTGGAAAAAATTCTCCCAAAATAGGTTTATATTTTTTTAAAATAAAACCAGGATCATCTTTAATACGAAACAACAAATATATATACCATGTATCTAAAGAGCGAATTCGTTACCTAATACTTGGTTGGATTAGCACGTTTTGAATATTCTCAAGATCTTCTCTCTTATGACCTTACGCTGAACCTGGAGTGTGGTCTTCAAAGCACTCTTCTGGAAAAAAAAACAGAGCGAGTGTGGTCTTCAAAGCACTCTTCTGAAAAAAACCATAACTCTATTTTTCCTAGACTGAAAGAGAGAACACGAAAATTTGATATTTTCTTCTGATAGAAAAGTATGCTTACAGAGTTTGCTACGCCGAGTGGACACTGTCTCTATACACTGAAAATCCATGCCTACAGAGTTTGCTAAGGACTTGCCACCTTATGATCTTGTTGCTTATGATGGAAAAAACACCCTAAATTCATCTGAGTGAACCTTTTACAGAGAAATTCAATGGAACTAAGCTGTAAAGGGGGCTTTTAAAATGTTAAAATGCACGAGAATAAGTTAGTCAACAAAAACTGAATAAGTTTTGCTGATGAAGCATGGCAATATTTTTCTGTTTCCCAAATGATGTTGGTGGATGTACAAGGCTATATGTCGAATTTCTAGTAGTGATATTTTGTAATTATGATGTATTCAAGTGCTGAAGTGTTTTCAAATTAAATGGACTCCGTTAAATCAGATTAGCGTAGTTTTGTGGCAATGATTAGGCTCTGCAGTATTATTTGTGATCAAGGAACCTCTGGCCTAAGAATACTCCATGATGATATTTCATTTATTATTGTGCCTACATATCTTGCTGTATCCTCAGGTTGCATTCCTTGTAGAGCATATTTTATAAACTTGACCTATTTAATTCTCTCTCACTTTTGTTCACAAGTTGATAAATAAGAACAAGAAAAAAATGGTATTTCTTAACTAATACAGTTGGAGTTGGACCACAAATATTAGTGATTGTGGAGTGTGGGATGGTTTCAATTGACCAAAACTATATATCACCAGTTAAGAAGAATGGGATAGTCAATGCCAGAATTTTCTGCACATCATTTTTCCACAAATATTAATGATTGTGGGGTGTGGGATGGAAATTAAGGAATAGTAGATAGGAATTGTAATGTTTACATATCTTGGCTTGATTATTAGTCGATAAACCTTTAAGTTGCATATGCATGTCCAACACCTATAAATAGGCTACATCAGTGAGTTAATTAATTGCAAACTAAACTAAAAATGGGGCACTCAGCAGTACTACTACCCTGGCTCACTCCTTACCTGCTAATCTTCTTCTTGCAACATCACCCTTTCCTTTATTCCTCTGCACATGATAATCATTTGTGTCCAATAAGCAGATGCTTGCTTTATTTCGGTTTAAGCAAACATTGAGCATCAACATAGATAGTTTTGCTTCTTCGACTTGTAATATCTTTGGTAATATTCCTTATCCAAAGACAAATCAGTGGAAAACGAGTTCTGATTGTTGCGAATGGGATGGGGTTGTATGTAATCCGTTGACGGGGGACGTAATCGGACTCGACCTCAGTTGCAGCCATCTTGTCGGAGTCCTTCATTCCAACAGTAGCCTCTTCCAGCTTCCTCACCTCCAGAGGCTCGACCTTGCTTTCAATGATTTCAGTAGATCCATAATACCGCGTGAATTCGGCCGGTTTGCAACTAGTTTGACACATCTCAACCTCTCTCGCTCGAGAGTTTCAGGCCCACTCCCCTTGGAAATATCGCATCTCTCCAAACTGGTTTCACTCGATCTCTCCTACAATCATAATCTCATTCTCAATGATGGTAATTCCGAATTTCAGCATCAATTCCTCAAGTTTCTCCTTCATAATCTAACCCAATTGAGACACCTTTCCTTTGCTTATGTTTCCATAGATTCAGTTTTACCCAGAAATCTTTCTTCTTTTTCTTCTCTAACATTTCTCGATCTTTCTGCCACTGGATTGTGCAGGGAATTGCCGCATGAAATCTTCATTCTTTCGAACTTGAAAACATTAAGGTTACGTGGTGACACCTTAATGTGGTAACTATAATGTCACCGGTGTTTTAGCACAATCCAACTTGAGCGCTAGTAATGGTTCTAGTATTACTAGTATGAGGGAGTTGGATCTTTCATTCACAATGTTATCAGAAGTACCAGATGTAATCGGCTCTCTCAAGTCTTTGAAATCATTGAATCTCGGTTTCTGCAATTTGTCAGGTTCCATTCCTAAATTCATCTCAAATCTTACGCATCTAACTGAGCTAGATCTATCTATAAACCATCTACAAGGCCAAATTTCCAATGGTTTCGTAAACCTCGTACACTTGAGATCTCTCTCACTCGGATATAACAAGTTGACTATTGGTCCCTTTCCCTCTTGGGTTGCCAATCTGAGCCAACTTGTTTCTTTGGACTTGTCAGGCAGCTCGCTAATGGGGCCCCTGCCGTCCAACATCACTGGGCTATAAAAACTAACCCGTCTCAGTTTATCTGGCAACTCGCTCAGTGGGACAATACCATCTTGGGTATTTGATCTTCCGTTGTTGGAGTCTTTACAACTTGGTTTTAATCAACTTAAGGGTCAACTGAGTGAGTTTCAATTCAGGTCTAACTTACTTGAATACATTAATTTAATGGGGAATGAGCTAACTGGTTTCGTTCCACAATCAATTTTTCAACAAGTGCGCCTGAGTTATTTGGACCTTTCGTCGAAAAGTTGAGCATCATCGTAGAGATTGAAATATTTTCGAGCCTAAAAACACTTGAGATTTTGAAACTTTCATACAACAACAACCTATCAGTGAGGTGGAGCACCACTAATAACACTATTATCAACGCTACCTTCCCCAAACTCAAAAGCCTTGAATTGTCTTCTCTCAAGATTAAGGAATTCCCATATTTCTTGAGAGCCATGGAGAACCTAGAGTGGCTAGACCTATCCAACAACCAAATTAATGGCCGATTTCCTGAGTGGGTGGCGTCCAAGTGGAAGGATTCATTATATTCTCTTAATCTTAATTCCAATTTTCTTGAAGGATCAATACCCTTGTGGATGTGGATATGCAATTCTAGCAGCCTTAGATATCTTTATATGTCGAGAAATAACTTTAGAGGTGTACTTCCGCATTGCCTTGGGGATCTCAGTGATAGCCTCTATGCGTTAGATTTATCGATGAATCACTTTCAGGGTACCATTCCATCAACTTTAGCAAGCTTGAACAAATTGGGTTATCTTGATTTGCATGGTAATCAATTCGAAGGAATGGTGCCTAACTTGGGAAACTGTACGAGCTTACAGATTATTGATCTCGGAAGCAACAAATTAAAATATACATTTCCCCGATGGTTGGAAACTCTTCCGAATTTGAGTTTTCTTATCTTGAGATTCAATGAATTTGAAATCCTATTTACTATTCCATTTCATTTCATGTCTCATCCACTGTCTCATTCAATTCATTGATGTCAGATAATCTTTATACACTAACAAAATTATTTGTAAATTAATTATCAACACTTGTCAAAAATACATAGAGTGAGAAAACATAGGAGATAGAAGTTAGGACAGAAGATTTGAACTCATAAAATTCCCACAAAAACATATATATACCTTCGAAAAAGATCTAAGATGTTATATAAGGGGCACAATTGTTCTTTTTTTTTTACAAGGTTTAGCTGAAATCTTAACATTCCTGCCACCCAAGACCTCTTGCACCCAAAGCTAAGTTGTTTTACCATTGAGACAAGAGGGGCTTGGTGGCACAATAGTTCTATTTGTTGCTAATATTTCATTTTGCTAATATTTGAGGTGTAGCTTGGAATTGATAAAATTATTGTTATTTAATGACGCGTCATGATTGTAGTATCTTTTGGGTATACACCATTGGCGGATTAAAAGTTTCGCTCTTTCTGTAAACTCATATAGATTTACTTGGAAATTTTAAGAAACAGTATAAATCAGAAATAATTTGGTTAAATTCAAGTTGTTCTTCTTTCCATAAAACAAATTTTATTTGTATTTGGAAATTTTTAGGAAGATTAGTCAGATATCTTCATGTAATGGTTTTAGGAGCTCTGCAATATTTGTTAGTTGGGGATTCTCTAATACCAGCAAGGTCATTTTATTTCTTCATTGCAGGATTCTATCACTCGGCCTTCTTTGGTGATTGTTTACTTTGGTGGTAATGATTCATAATCTGGGCTTGGTCCTCTCGTGTACCACTTCCAGAATATATCGAAAACATGAGAAAAATTATTTCAAACAGTCCAGCACTCGGTGAGTTATGGCTTTGACCTCTATATCTAGGAATATGGTAAAAACTGAGTTCACCAAAAATGTTACAAGAGGACATTTTGTTAAACTTGTCCTATTTAATTATCTCTTAGTTCTATTATCAGTTAATAAACAAGAAATGAAAAAAAAGAAAAAAAATCATTGTGGAGTGTGGGATGGTTTCAATTAACCATAACTATCACCAATTAAGAAGAATGGGACAGTCAATGCCAGAATCTTCTGCACATCATTTTTGACTTGTGGAAATTAAGGGATAGTATATAAGAATTGTAAGGCGTACAACTGTTGGCTTGATTACTAGTTGATAAACCTTTACTAGCAGCAGATAGGATGAATGTATACCACCACCTAATAAGTGAGTTAATTAATTACGCAGTTAAAAATGGGACAGTCATCAGTACTATTACCCTGGCTTACTCCAATCCACCTCCTAAATTACCCTGGCTTGATTACTAGTTGATAAACCTTTACTAGCAGCAGATAGGATGCATGTATACCACCACCTAATAAGTGAGTTAATTAATTACGCAATTAAAAATGGGGCAGTCATCAGTACTATTACCCTGGCTTACTCCAATCCACCTCCTAATCATCTTCTTACAATTTCATCATTTTGTCATCTCCTTTTCCTCTGCTCATGATAATCATTTGTGTCCCGATAAACAGATGCTTGCTTTGTTTCAATTTAAGCAAAGGCTTAGCATAGATAGTTCTACTTCTTGGGGTTGTGGTGAGTATGGTAATATTTCTTCTTATCCAAAGACAAATCAGTGGAAAATGAGTTTTGATTGTTGCAAATGGTGCGGGGGGTTGCATGTAATCCGTTGACGGGGGACGTAATCGAACTCGACCTCAGTTGCAGCCATCTTGTGGGAGTCCTTCATCCCAACAGCAGCCTCTCCTAGCTTCCTCAACTCCAGAGGCTCAACCTTGCTTCCAATGATTTCAGTGGATCCATGATACCGCGTGAATTCGGCCGGTTTGCAATTAGTTTGACACATCTCAACCTCTCTCGCTCAAATGTTTCAGGCTCACTCCCCTCGGAAATATCGCATCTCTCCAAACTGGTTTCACTCGATCTCTCTCGCAATCGCAATCTCATTCTCAATGATAGTAATACCGAATTTCAGCATCAATTCCTCAAGTTTCTCCTTCATAATTTTACCCAATTGAGACACCTTTCTCTTGCTTATGTTCCCATAGATTCAGTTTTACCCAGTAATCTTTCTTCATCTTCTTCTCTAACGTTTCTCGATCTTTCTGAAACTGGATTGCGCGGGGAATTGCCGCATGAAATCTTCATTCTTCCGAACTTGAAAACATTAAGGTTACATGGTAACCATATTGTCACCGGTGTTTTACCACAATCCAACTTGAGCGCTAGTAATGGTTCCAGTATTACTAGTCTGCGGGAGTTGAATCTTTCAGAAACAATGTTATCAGAAGTACTAAATGTAGTCGGCTCTCTCAAGTCTTTGAAATCATTGAATCTCTTTTTCTGCAATTTGTCAGGTTCCATTCCTAAATTCATCTCAAATCTTACTGTGTGTGGATTTCCATTGAGCGAGTGTGAAAAAGGTGAAATACCTCCAGTTGTGCAAGAAGAAAATGATTCAGATTTCATGGATGGTTTTACTTGGGAAGCGGTATTGATGGGGTATGGATGTGGAACTATCTTGGGATTTATTATTGGATATATAATGTTTTTGGTAGGGAAACCAAAATGGTTTACGGGAATCGTCAGGCCACAGAGGAGAAGAGGATACAGATACAAATGCTATGGAAGAAGAAATTAGCCGCATCTATCTGATCCAAGGTAAGTGATACATAAAAATAATTTACTTGTTGTCCATTTTGTAATTTCAAATACGTTTCTACTGTTTTATGAGCTATCTTTGTGAATTTTTAACCATCTCCTAGATTGGCACCAGAACATGTTGTATGTTTTAGGCTAAATTTCTTGTGTTTTATAATCTTTGAAAAAATCTTTAGGTACATCTGATTTACTCCCTGCTTCCCCGATACGGAGTAAAGTCGTTTTGGTGTAAATACCAAAGTTCAAATATTTTTTTATTTCCTTTCTTATCCTTTAAAAGTTGGTTATTTATTAAGGAGAGAGGAGAGATAAATCTTGAACTCTTGATGAAGATTAACTGCAAGGGTAATGAATTGAGCGTGGTGTAAAACTAATGAGAGAAAATTGAGGAGATAAAATAGGATACTAAGATAAGTAAAATTTACGTCATTACTTTTTTAGTGAAATTCTATAATAACACTCATTTTTGTATTTTATATATTATTTAATTTTGTTGTCAAACTTATGTTCCAACAACGTAATCTACTTTACAAGTTCTTCAACGTAATCTGCTTAAGATTTGAAATGAATTTAGGAATGGAATCTGACAAATTGCAGAAATCGAGATTCAATAATTTCAAAGACTTGAGGGAGCCGACTACATCTGGTACTTCTGATAACATTGTGAATGAAAGATCCAACTCCCGCAGACTAGTAATACTGGAACCATTACTAGCGCTCAAGTTGGATTGTGGTAAAACACCGGTGACATTACGGTTACCACATAACCTTAATGTTTTCAAGTTCGAAAGAATGAAGATTTCATGCGGCAATTCCCCGCGCAATCCAGTTTCAGAAAGATCGAGAAACGTTAGAGAAGAAGATGAAGAAAGATTACTGGGTAAAACTGAATCTATGGGAACATAAGCAAGAGAAAGGTATCTCAATTGGGTAAGATTATGAAGGAGAAACTGATGCTGAGATTCGGTGTTGCTATCATTGAGAATGAGATTACGATTGAGAGAGAGATCGAGTGAAATCAGTTTGGAGAGATGCGATATTTCTGAGGGGAGTGGGCCTGAAACATTCGAGCTAGAGAGGTTGAGATGTGTCAAACTAGTTGCAAACAGGCCGAATTCACGCAGTATCATGGATCCACTGAAATCATTGGAAGCAAGGTTGAGCCTTTGGAGTTGAGGAAGCTGGAAGAGACTACTGTTGGAATGAATGGAGTTCAGAAACAGAAATTGAAGGTTTTATTTTGTTTGGCTTTAGAAGATACATACATGTTCATACTACAGAAAAAAAAATCTCTCTCCAATTTACTCTTATCTTAGTCATGGCTATAAAGCGGCATTGCCCGCCTTAAATTTAGACAAAAAAACGAATTAGTTTGTTGGAACATAAATTTGACAACAAAATTAAATCTCATTAATTAACAACAATTGGAGTAGCTTGTAATTAAATGCTAGTATTTGTAATTAAATTACCCTTTCGAAATAATTTAAATCCTTACTATTATAGAAAGAAAACGAATTTATATTGGGCTATCCAATACAAGTAATTAAATGCTAGTATTTGTTTCTTGTTTTTGTTTACCCTGGAACGTGGTGGCTAAAGATTTATTCCTTTAGAATATAGACAAGTATCAAAAGAAAAAGAAAAAAAATAATGGATTAAATACTTTTTTGTCACTATAATTTAGGCCAACTTACAAATATCTAATTATACTTTTTTTTCTTACAGTCAACTGGCTAAACTTTAATTTACAAAACGTTACAAAATTCGTTAAATCGTGTTGACTTTAAAAGGTTTGTCATATCAAATTCCACAGAAAAGAGAGAAAGCTAACGTGGAACTCTCATGTATGATGTGACCACTCTTTAGTGGAAATGAAAGAATTTTTTTTTAAATAAAATAAAATTAGAAAATTTAGCACAAAAAATATAAAAAAATAAAAATAAAAATTTACTTATTTTTGTGATTAATAGAAAAAGATTTTTTAGACAATTAATAACAAGTATAATTATTTAGGAAATTATAAAAATAAAATATGTTGAAATTAAAAATCAATTCCTATTGATTTTATATACATACATATTTATAAATTTGTTTTGACATTATATACATGCATTCTTAATTGGAAAATTAATGAATTATGTGTAGTAAAACTGATTTTTAATTAAATATTAACATTTAAATTAGCTAAATGTTTCTTCCTATTCATCTTGTTCTTCATCAACCCAAAAGAACAACGCCACCACCATCATCCATAGCCACCACTACTATCCATAACCATTGGCTAAAACCAACACCATCAAAGACCCAAAGTTTTACACCACAACATCTAACACAATTTTTTTTATTGCTAATTTGGGGGAGGGGGTTTGAACCTAGAACCTCTTACTTAACAAGAGGCATAAAGTACCACCATAATTAGTAGATCTAACACAATTTAAACTCCACTATAACTCAAATCTAAAAGAAATTCAAATCCATCATTCACCTCTAAAAGCCTAGATCTACTAATTATTCTTTAAATCGTTCACATTAATCAATTTGTTCATTTAACCCATTTCATAGAAATTAATTTGATTCACAATTTGTAAAACTTCATTTGAAAGTTCAATAAGTAAAACTTTTTTCAGATGATATATAAATACACACACACACACACACACACACATATATATATATGGGTTCTCATCCGTGACAACCGATTGCTACGAACACTATTTCAGTAACCATGATCATAGTCCTTGATCGTGATAATGAATGCCCAAGATTGGAAGCATTTTCTCACCTGTCGCTATACCTTGTAACGGCAATTACATTCCTTCTAGCGACATCTGCAATTACCAAATTGCCCTCGTATCCACTTGCAGTTACATTGTCATTAAGGGTGTAAGCGAGTTGAATCGAAGCGAAAAGAGCTGCTTGAATTCGACTAGAAACATTAAATTCATATCGAATTCGAATCGTATTTAAAATTTTTTACTCAGATTCTACTCGACTCGGATCGAATTATATTCAAACTACTCACGAGTTTCAAATTCAAGCTCGAATTCGAGTCTCCATATAATAATTAGCTTTATAATAAATATAATTATAAATTGAATTTGTTATTTTACTTAAAAATCAGAAAATATATTTACTATTACACTTTAACAAATATAAAATCATAATTAAAAATAAATAAAAATAAAATAATAATAATAATTAAGTATCCTAATTTGATTTAATTTTATATATATATATATATATATATATATATATATATAAAATAAGAGAATGTATCGAGTATCTAATCGAATCTGTATCAATCGATTATGTATTGAATCACAATCGAGAATTTGAGTAGTTTGAATCTTAAACGAGTCGAGTATAACCTTGCTCAGATTCTACTCATCATATTTTTATTCGAACTATTTTTTATGCTCAGATTTGGATCATATTATTAACGAATCCGAGTCTCGCTCGTAATTTTTAGAGTCATGTCCGAACCGAGCCCGAACTGTTTGGTTCGTTTACAGCTTTAATTGTCATATTGTGGTATATATATATATATATCTTGACTAGTAGTAGTGTAGTATAAATCACGACATTTAAACATTTATGATAATTAATTATTAAAAGGGAGGTATAAGTAGTGAAGGAAAAATTTCCTGTCATTTTCTTAGTTTTAATTTCTATTAGCTTTGACTCATCCTACTCATGATGCGGTTTGGTGCAGTTTAAAGTCCAAACCGCACCCGAAACAGCTTAGGTGCGGTTTGAAAAATTCAAAATCGCACACGAAACCGCTTGTGATTGGTGCGGTGCAGTTTTAAAGTGTGCGGTGCGGTTTTAATTGGTACGGTTTCGGTTTCAAAACCAATTTAAACAACAAAAAAGTCTAAGCCTTCAATAAAAAAGTCTAAATATACCTAATTTGAAAATTAATCTATTAGACTATTACTATTATAGCATTGACCTTAACCAATGCATCAAGTACTCGAACCAACGAATTTGGCCCCCAGCTATAAGCCCCTCCAATAACGCATCAAACAAATTCGAAATTCCAAAACTCAATTGCTTAATTTTTGACTCTATAACCTCTACCAATCTTCTTTCAATTGGTGAAAAAATAACAATACAAAACTGGGGTTTTCTTTGAGCGTGTTCAAGTGAAAAGTAACTTCAGAATTTACTAGAGATAATAGATACATACATATATATGGTGCGGTTTCGATTTTATGCGTGCGGTTTTGGCTAGTAACCAAACCGAAATCGTAGATTTGGTTATTCAACCCACCTAAAATCGCCACATACGCCAGAACCGTTGGTGCAGTTTTAATTGGTGCGGTTTGTGAGGTTTTTGGTGCGGTTTCGGTTCCAATTTGGTTACTTGCTCAGCCCTAACTATACCCATGGAACTGTCGTTCTCTTGGTTGGTGCCAGTATATATGACGTGAAGTCTGTTAAGTTGAGATTTTAAATTTCGTCCAACCACTCGTAATGCTTTAGATCAGAAAATGCAAATGTCTACACTTAAACCTTCATGCCCATCGGTTAATTTGTTGCTTTTACATTTCACAAACAAAATTAATCTTATATTTTGAAAACATAGGAGATAGAAGTTAGGACAGAAGATTTGAGCTCATAAAATTCCCACTAAAACATTTATGTAGTCTTTTTAATTTTCTTGTTTTCTATTGTAACAAATACTTGTTGTTGGAGTGTGATTATTTGGGTCTAGCAATGGTGTAGCCCAGTCTATTTAATGGTCTGGATCAGGTGATAGCCCATATGTATTTATTATGATAGTGGAGGGTCCTTATTAAAATAGGATTGTATTTCCTTATTTGGAGGGATAAGAAGTCATTCTCCTAGTTGGATTCAGGTGGAGGTAACTTTTATATATACGGCTACAAGCTAGGGTTTAGAGAAAAAGACAATATGATAGGGCACAAGAGATACAACACAAATACACAACTTGTACTCTTAATATTATTATAGTGGATTTCTCTATCTCTCCGTATTTTTTTTCCAATTGGGTTTCCACGTAAATTCTTGTGTTCATACTTTATATTTCTTTATTTATGTTTGTGTGAGTGTATTTCGTGAGTTTGATTTCACAACAATTACTCCATCAACTGTTGGCGCTATTTTGGCCTGTCCTTTTGGGTAATTTCATTAGGCGTACAAAATCAGGCGTTAACATTGGCGCCGTCTATGGGAAACGCTTGTTCTAATATCCTTCAGGACGGACCAACGTCCTCCCGAACGGTCAAACATCCTTTGGGACGGACCATCATCCTCCCGAACGGATTACTTCCTTCGGGACGGACCGTCGTCCACTCGAACGGATAACTTCCTTCGGGACGAACCATCATCCTCCCAAACGGATCACATCCTTTGGGACGGACCATCGTCATCCCGGACGAATTACTTCCTTCGGGATGGACCGAAATCCTCTCGAACGGATAATTTTTTTCGGGACGGACCATCGTCCTCTTAATCGGACAATATCCTTCAGGACGGACTAACGTCCTCCCGAACGGTCAAACATCCTTTGGGACGGACCATCATCCTCCGAACGGATTACTCCTTCGGAACGGATGACTTACTTCCTTCGGACGGACCATCGTCCACTCGAACGGATAACTTTCAGGACGGACCATCGTCCTCCCAAACGGATCACATCCTTTGGGACGGACCATCGTCTTCCCAAACGAATTACTTCCTTCGGGATGGACCGACGTCCTCTCGAACGAACAACTTTCTTCGGGACGGACCATCGTTCTCTCGATCGGACAATATCCTTCGGGACGAACCAACGTCCTCCCGAACGGTCAAACATCCTTTGGGACGGACCATCGTCCTCCCGAATGGATTACTTCCTTCGGGACAGACCGACGTCCACTCGAACGGACAACTTCTTTCGGGACGGACCATCGTCCTCTCGATCGGACAATATCCTTCGGGACGGACCATCGTCCTCCCGAACGGTCAAAATAAACATTTATACAGTTCTTCGGAACGAATACGTTTAGTTCCACGGAATGAAATTTATAATTGGTGTTCGGTTGGATGTGGTCGGTGGGTTATTTATCTGTCTTCGGTTGGTATAAGGTTGGTTCTCTATATATTCGGTTGTGATAAGGTTGGTTCTTTATATCTTCGGTAGTGATAAGGTTGGTTCAGTTGGTATAAGGTTGCACTACAAGAAAACCAGCCATTGCCGACGGGCACTGCCGTCGCCAATGACCATAGTGCCGTCGGCATTGAGGTCATTAGTGGCGGGCACTGCCGTCGCCCCACAGGTCGTCGCCCCTGGCTCCCGTCGCCAGCCGTCGGCATTATTGTCATCACCGACGGGCGTCATTGGCGACGGCATAATGTCATTGGCGACGGCAAGGCCGTCGGCAAAGACCCACAGCTTTTTTTAGAGAAAAACTCATTACCGATGGCATAGCCGTCGGCAATGACATAGGAGCCGTCGGCAATGACCCTTATCTCATGTCTGTCGCTATAAGTCATTACCCCCGTCGGCAATGACTACATAAATTTTGAATTTTTTTTTGAATTTCAAAATTTTCCTGTTCATTTACAAATATACACCTGTTATAAACTAATAACAACCATCAAATCACAACTATACCTGTTATAAACTAGTAACCCAAATCAAATATATAGATAAAAAATATAATGGTCGTCGGTACAACTCAAAAACTATACAAATACATACATGAAACTCAGAATATAACATAAACTAAACTAACTACAACCCGTCGCTTGTCTCCATGTCATCGAGTCGGCGGTCATCACCTTGTACTGGAGGAGGCTGCTCGTCATCAACTCGACGGTCATCACCCTGTACTGGAGGAGGCTGCTCGTCATCAGCTCGGCGGTCATCACCAGTGCCTCCACCTCCACGAGTCTCATCAACAAGACCCTACAAAATTAAAATATTAATAACAAAATCAAAATGAAAACATATGTACATTATTTTAGTTTGTGTTCTTCAAGTTAGGCAGACGGGACTCGAACTCGGGCTCTGTATATCAGAATCGAGTCCCGTCAGTTGTAACGCGTGTTTATTGCCTACGCGGTGCTATGTGTGTGTTTGCATGTTATTCGGACTGCTGATGCGGGTTTTGACCTCTTTTTCGGCCTTTTGGCTAAGTGTTGGCTAGTTTTACAAACTAGGCGATAACTCGGTCTCCGTATGTCAAAATCGAGTCCCGTCAGTTTTAACGTGTGTCTATTATCTACGCGGTGCTATGTGTGTTAGCGTGTCATTCGGACGGCCGATTCAGGTTTTGACCTCTTTTTTCAGCTTTTTGGCTAAGTGTTGGCTAGTTTTGCAAACTAGGCGATAACTCGTTCTCCGTATGTCGGAATCGAGTCCTATCAGTTCTAACGCATGTCTATTACCTACACGGTGCTATGTGTGTTAGCGTGTCATTCGGACAGCCAATTCGAGTTTTGATCTCTTTTTTGACTTTTTGGCTAAGTGTTGGCTAGTTTTGCAAACTGGGCGATAACTCGATCTCCGTATGTCGAAATCGAGTCCCGTCAGTTCTAACGCGTGTCTATTACCTACGCGGTGCTATTGCTTGTGTTTGCGTGTTAACTGGACAACCGAGGTGGGTTTTGGTCTCTTTTTCGACTAATTTCCTAACTTTTCTCAAGTTAGGCGTACGGGCCGATAACTCGGGCTCCGTATATCAGAATCGAGTCCCGTCAGTTGTAATGCGTGTCTATTGCCTACGCGTACTAACTAGTTATTTGACAGTTTATATAAGAAATATAATTACAAATAAGAAAATACATCAATAATAAGTTTTACCTGTCGAATATATGGAGGAAAGATGTTAGCCAATACAACTGCACATACACGGATGGCCTCGTCCCGGACTACACCCATAAGGTCGTCAGCGGCAGCTGTAGGATCTATGGAGTCGTGGACAACCTCCTGAGCAAGCTGGTAGACTCGCTCGCGTGATGGTGTGCCTCACTGCACGACACTGCTCGCCATGCACCCCTCTATGATCCGCCTGAAGAAGTCTTCAGACAATGAAGGGCCATCGCTTGATCCACTCGCACCACTACCTCTGGTGGGTGGGCGACGTCGAGATCTCGCAGCAGGAACTATAGTGTAGGCTGGGACACAAGGAATGCTCACAACTCTACCCTTCTTTGGCCCCCCTGTAGCCTACAGCCAGTCCTCCATCTCTCCTCCCTCACGCTCATCCTCAGCCACTTGAGTGTCACCTCTCTGGCTGCTCCGGACCACAGAAAGGTCCTCGAACCGTGTCTGAAAAAACACAGAAATGGGTAAAAAGCAAGTATTACACAAATAAATACACAAATAAGTTATGACTACTTACTTAATGTATGGCGCTACTTCATTCATGTTGACAAGTGCATACAATGTGGCAGCTGCATACTCACTATCGGTCAAGAATCGCCTTTTTTTACCACCGAATGGGCGTACAAGATGACTAAAGACTGTTAATTTTCCATTTTCGTCGTGCGCAACAGCCTGATTCCTACGTAAGCAATTGTGCTTCGTCTGAACATTTGGCTCAAAGTACAACGAGCAAAAATTAACAAGTTCCTCCATAACATACCTTTCAGCAATTGACCCCTCTACACGGGCTCTATTCTTCACCTTTTGCTTTAGACGTCGCATATACCTATGTGATATATAGATTAGCAAAAAAGATTGAACATTTTATCGTATTAAAAACATTAATGTCATTACCTCTCAAATGGATACATCCATCTATATTGTACGGGACCGCCAAACTTAGCTTCGTATGGCAAGTGAATAGGCAAATGCTCCATTGAATCAAAAAACGATGGGGGGAAGATCATTTCTAACTTGCACATTATTTCCACTATCTGCATCTCCATTTTATCTATGTCTTTAAGCTGAAGCTCCGTCAAGCATAGATCTCTGAAGAAATTAGAAAGCTCTGTCAGTGCTTCAACTACACGTTTCGATAACAAGTCGATAAATGCCACAGGGATCAACTTCTGTATGAATACGTGACAATCATGACTTTTGAGACCCCGAAACTTCAACTCTTCGACTTTACAACACCTGGCTATATTCGAAGAATATCCATCTGGGAGCTTCAGTCCACTGATCCAATTACATATCAATATCAATTGTTCCCTGGTCAAAGTATGTTCAGCTTTAGGCGTGACCGTCTTACTACCCTCTTGATATAGCCACAGATCTTCCCTAATGTTCATTTCTGCCAAATTAAGCCTCGACTTATTGTTGTCCTTTGTTCTACCACTGGCATCTAGGACTGTATAAAAAATGTTATCAAATACGTTCTTCTCAGTATGCATCGGGTCTATACAATGACGGATGCAGAGTGTAGCCCAATAAGGCAGGTCAAAGAACATGGATCTGTGTGTCCAGTTGTGAACCTTGTCGTAATCATAAGCTCGCTCCAATCTGTGGTTCTTCCCTAGAGGTGGAAACTTCAAACGACTAATCCAACTCAACACTGCTGACCCAGAAAGATGGCCAGGTACTTGACGTTTCTCTATTTTTCGATTGAATTGTCTACTCATTCGTCGGAATCGATGTTCAATCGGTAAAAACTGTCTGGATGTTGCAAAGAAACTCATTTTCCCCCCATGTTTAAGCCGCATAGCTTTAACTGACCCCATGCACACGGGACATGACAAGCCCCCGTGAGTCGACCATCCACTGATCATTCCTAACGCCGGGAAGTCATTTATTGTCCACAGTAAAGTTGCCCTCATGTTAAAGTTCTGCTTAAGAGATACATCATAAGTTTGAACCCCTTTTTCCCACAACATCTTCAACTCATCAACTAACGACCTGAGGTATACATTGATGTCTTTACTCGGACTATTATCACCCAAAATCAGTAAAGGCATGAACATGTAGGGATATTTCACGCACATCGAAGGTGGGAGGTTATACACCACAATAATCACCGTTCAAGTTGAGTAGGGCTTTGTGTAAGGCCCGTTAAACGGATTAAACCCATCCGTAGCAAGTCCAAGCCTAACATTGCGAACCTCTTTAGCAAACGAGGTGTGCTTGTTATCAAAATTTTTCCACTCAAGCCCATCTGTCGGGTGCATTAGTTGACCTTCAACTATGTCCCGTGTAGAGTGCCACCTCATATCCTCGGCGGTATGTGTTGACATGAACAACCGCTGAAGCCTCGGGGCAATGGGAAAGTAACGTAAGATCTTTCTCGGCACGTCTTTTCCCTTTTTCTTGCGCTGTTCACAATATCTACTTGTACCACAAATATCACATGACCTCTTATCTTTATTGACATCACCGTAATACAACATACAGTCATTCTCACAAGCATCAATCTTCTCATACCCTAGATTGAGCCTTTTGACCATTTTCTTCACATCATAGTACGACTCCGGTAACTTATCGCCTGCAGGTAAGCACTTCTTCACAATGCTTAACAGTTCATTAAAACCTCTCTCGCTACAGTCATGCTCGTTCTTGAAGTGTAAAAACTTAGTCACGACAGATAAAACGGTATGCTTTTCGTACCCGTCATACAGTGGCATCGCTGCTTCATGCAATAACTCATAGAAACCCTTAGCCCCGTCATTCGGCTCTTGCTTGACGCTACTGCCATCCCTGTCTGTATTCCACTGGAAGTATGAACCAGCAACTTCGACTATCATGTTAGTACAGTCAAAGGTTTCGTCACCTCCGGATTCCGGTTCTGATTCATGTTCATCCAACCAGGTTTCCCCATGAAAGATCCACGTCGTATAACCCTGCTTGAACCCATACGCAAATAAGTCGCACATGACATCACTCTTTTCCTTCCACACTTTATTCACACACCTCTTACAAGGACATCTGATCTCATCGTCGCTGACTTGCTCAAACGCGAAGTTGAGAAACTGTTCAACCCCACTACGATACTCAGAGCTAAGCCCACTCCTATCAGTGGCTACCCTACGTTCCATCCAACTTCGATCAACAGACATCTCGGACAACTGTCTGCTATATATATGGAAAGTGAATTTGTATCGACATTATATTTCTCATAATCCAAAATTACCAGAAAATAAAGTGAATTTGTGTTTTAATGTCTATTAGGGTGGGTCAAAGCATGTTCTGAAGTATTTAGCTTACAGTGAAGAGGGTTGACAATATAAATATAGATTATAAATTTAAAGACAATGATGATATAATCAAAGTAAATACATAAGAAAATATGTATTATTTTGTTTAATTATAAAATTCTTAAAATGAAAGTCAGGCTTTAGCAATAACTTGTTCCAATAAAAGCATTTTCAGAAATTCATTTTGCAATTTTAGCTTACTAATAGACTGCATTGCCCGGAACCATTTCCAGGCATGTACAGAGATGGTCATGCCCATGACTAGTTCTATGGAGAGCATGTTTCCTCCACTCTCCTTCAGTTACAAGGACTTTGAAGAGAATTGCTTGAAAAACTATGGAGTTAAAGCCCAGACCACTCTCGATCACTACCGAGTTTGGTGGAAGTGTAAGTTTGAAAAACTATTTCAATTATGAGAAAAATAATGTCGATGCATTGCTAGATTCAAAAAGGCTATCCAAATTTCAAAGGACCCTTTACTTTCCCCCAAATCTCCCCCGTATATATACACGTACGCATTAGATCATAGTAATTAATTACTGAAGAAAAAAAGACAAAGTTCTTCAAACGAGATTATAATCAATATATTCACCTAATTGAGCAATACCCAATTATTACCTTAAACACAGGCATACACGCAAAAATAGAAAATGGGTTCAAAATAAACAAACGATATGATTGAAATAGATGAAAAAATTACAGTGAAAAATAATGCCCCAAACTGCATCTCTTCAATAACCCACTAAACAAGCCACATTTTGAATTCAGAATGAAAAAGCCTAATTTCATACATTGGCATAAAAATTAAAAATAACCAAACAAAAATGGTCCATTACTTAGCCTTACAACATATACAGTAAAGAAGAAAAAATACTTAGCTCAGAACTCAAGTACAAATCAAAATAAGCAGTTGTGCGAATTCAAGTACTTAGCTTAGAACATATAATAGAACAAATGGAATCATATCTATTGCAAGTTGAGCGAAACCACGAGTAAAGAAGAAAGAATAAGAGGTGGAGCGCCGTATGTGGTGGCCGGAGTATGGCAGGAGGGGGAGGTCACCGGCGCCGGCGATATGGGAGGAGGGGGAGCTGACCTTGAAGCTTTTTTCTTCAATTAATGGCGTCTGGGAGGTATGGGCTGAACAGGGTCGAGGAAAAATCAAATATCAGTAGCGTAGCAGAGCAGAGGAAGAGGGAGGGAAAATACAGTAGTCGTTCTCGTCGTGAGTAGGGCTTTTTTAAAAGACTCATTCTCGACGGCACAGCCGTCGATATTGTTGTCGTCGTTATTGAATCAATGCCGACGGCCAAGCCGTCACCTATAACTTTCCCTCTCCCGCGAAAAAAAGCCCACTAAATTTAAGACCGGGAAAGGTTATTATCGACGGGACGTATGGACGACGGGTAAGCCGTCGCTATTGCTATCAATCTCGACGGGAATCTAGCCGTCGCCAGTATCCCCGCCGCCTATGACCCAATTTCTTGTAGTGTTGGTTCTCTATATATTCGGTTGTGATAAAGTTGGTTCTTTATATCTTCGGTAGTGATAAGGTTGGTTCGGTTGGTATAAAGTTGGTTCTCTATATATTCGATAGTGATAAGGTTGGTTCGGTTGGTATAAGGTTGGTTCTCTATATATTCGGTTATGATAAGGTTGGTTCTTTATATCTTCGGTAGTGATAAGGTTGGTTCGGTTGGTATAAGGTTGGTTCTCTATATATTCGGTTGTGATAAGGTTGGTTCTTTATATCTTCGGTTGTGATAAGGTTGGTTCTTTATATCTTTGATTGTGATAAGGTTGGTTCAGTTGGTATAAGGTTGGTTCTTTATATCTTCGGTAGTAATAAGGGAAATTGTTTATCTATCTTATGAGTGAACAAGAGGAGTGGGGCGATATTAATTGGGAGCCAACAATTTTAGTTCGGCACATGGAGTTCAGGTGTGATGTATTGTCTTCGGCATATATGGTCGTTTTGTTGGGATAAATTTCTATATTCTCTCATTTATAAGTTCCTTATAAATAAGAGACTGGGGGGCAATGTTGGAGTGTGATTTTTTGGGTCTAGCAAAGGTGTAACCTAATTTATTTAATGGGCTAAATTTGGTGTTGACCCATAATATATTTATTTTGACAAGGGGAGAGTCCTTATTAAGATAGGATTGTATTTTCTTATTAAGTTGACCCATAATGTTGGAGTGTGAATTTACGTCCACATAAATTCTTGTGTTCATACTTTATATTTCTTTATTTAGGTTTATGTGAGTGTATTTCGTGAGTTTGATTTTATAACAATTACTCCATCAACCGTTGGCACTATTTTAGCCTGTCCTTTTGGGTGATTTCGTCAGGCGTACAAAATCAGGCGTTAACCTTGTAAATTATTTCAAACAGTCCAGCACTCGGTGATGATCAGTTATTTCGAACAAATTAGTTATGATTCAGAAGCCATCGTAGTAATTAATTATCTCGGTTGATAAAATCAAATACTACATACCATTTTTATTTTTTTTTCTTTTTCTTGTTTATCAACTGAGAACGTATATACAAAATTTAAGGGTTGATAAAATTATCTGCGCAATATTTTTTCTGATGTTGGTGGATGTACGTATTAGGCTTTTGCTATTAACGTATATGCATGTTGTTTTGTAATTATGCTGTTGTGCTGTGCTGTGTTGTGCTGTATTCGAGTGTCGAAAAGTGTTTTCAAATTGAATCAACTCCGTTAAATCACATTATTGCAGTTTTGTTGCAATGCTTAGGCTCTGCACTACTCTTTGTGGGAAATATTTCATTTGTTATTGTGCTTACATATCTTGCTGTATCCTCAAGTTACATTCCTTGTAGACCATATTTTATAAACTTCACCTATTTATTTATCTCTCGATCAATTCTGTACGTTCTCAGTTGATAAACAAAAAAAAGAAATGGTAGGTTTCTTGGAGTGTGACCATGAAGATTAGTCGTTGTGGAGTGCGGAATTGACCAATTAAGCGAAGAATGGGACAGTCGGTGCTAGAATTTTCTGCACGTCCTATTGTGGAAATTAATTAGGAAGAGTAGATATAAATTGAGAGAATACAAAATTACATCAACGTAACTAGATTGAAAGATCCAATAACGTTATTAATTAGGTAAAACTTGCTTAGAATTAAAAAATAAATTTGAAGTAAAGTGTATAAACTCCATGTGCGCCGGTACTCCTTTACTCTATGGCTGGCTTTGCGTGGGTGGGAGATTGCTACGAATGATGTTTTTTACTCCTACTCTAATTTCCATTCCTTGGTCTGTCCTTTATGTAATTTAACTGCTGAAACATTCCCCCATCTTTTCTTCAACTGCCCCTACTCTCTAAAACTTTTATTTCATTTGTTTTGGCTGCTGGGAATTGGGTTAATGTCCCACTTGTCTGGGACAATTCGGTTGATTATATCCTTCAGTTTAATGGGAGTTACATGATGTCTGAGATCTTGAAGTTGGCATTTGCTACTTCGGTGTACAAATTATGGGGTGCTAGGAACTCTATTGCTGCATGACAAAATCAAACTCCCCCCCCCCCCCCTCTCTAGTGCTTGCAAAGGAAATTGTGCTCGGCTTTCCTCTTCCCTCAAGTTCCACAAGTCAGCCCAGAATTGTAATAGCTACCACAACTGGTTGTTTTGATTGTCTTGTATTGTATGTGTGGTTCTCTTCTGTTATTCTCGGTCTGATGATTGGTTGTAATTTTTTTAACTAGTCCTGCTGCTTCTGTTTGTTCCTTTGTGAATTCGGCTTTTGTTCAATCTTCATGGGGTAATTTGTCCCATGACCATAACTCAATAGTTCTAGGGTATACCCTTTGCCATTGTAATTATGGTTCTTTTATGTACAACTCAAAAAATTTAGCAACAAAAAAAAGTGTACAAACTTTGATTAATTTCAATGTTGGTGGTAGAAAAGCATACGACGGCCAGTGATATACACATTTTTTATACATTTTAATATTCCCATATTTATTATTTTATATGCTCATTTTATTTAACTTATACATTTTATTTTGTTTTGTAGAAAATAACATTTATTTATTTTTCTGGAGCAAATAAATGATTTATATCCAACTTTTAAAGATGGAAAAGGACTCTTGGAGGATTGTCATATAGAGATTGAAGCCAAAAGTAAAGAAGAGGATAAAAATGAACAAAAGTGTCCAAGTTTATTTTTTTTTCCTTAGTTTTTCGCTGGTGTGGAAGGGGTAAAATATTTAAAACTTTTGTCTTTGAAATAATTTATGGTACTAGTGTCATGGACTATTTGTAACTTTTTTTATTGATATAATAGAAATTCTCTTTTTAATATTTTTGTTTTTATTTTATGCAAATAGTAGTACTAATATTATTTATTTTTGTTTTTAATTCCAAGGCTAGCTAAATTTCTAATACCTATAATGATGATGAAATTAGGTATTTCATAATAATATTCTCTTTTCGTTCCGAAACTATAATGCCTAATTATTTTCGTCTTCATATTTCCTTTGCATATATAATTCTTATATTGATTGTGAGGTTTTGATAAGTTATAGTTAATCTGTGAATTTTTTTATAACTTATGAATGTCCATATTAATTATATGAATCATTATTTTTAAAGGGAAGTGAAAATAATTTGAGAATTAATTTAGAAAAAAAGAAATTATTTATTATGTTAATATTTGGTGGATTTTTATTCCTAGGTATCTTTTTTCATTAATAGTTTCCGTTATTAATTAATTATTTACATAATTTAGTTAATAAATCTTCTCTACCATCTTTGTTTCTAATTTATCTAAAATATTAACTAATAATATATTAAAGAATTGATCTAGTCTCTGTGGTTCGACTTGCACTTGTTAAATTTACAAGAGACACTATGCACTTGCAGTACATAATTTTAACTCATCAAGCTCTTGGAGTTCTTTTTTTCTTCTCATTTTCGGGCACCCAAAAAAAGGAAGTCACCTTTTTTTTCCTTAATATTACTCCCTCTGTTCCAATTTGTTAAATTATTATTGACTTTTTAAAAATTAATTTCAAACATTTTCAAACTCGAATTAATATAAATTCATATAATTTATGTCAATACAATTATGAATATTATAAACTATTTAAAAAATTCTACTAGTTGTAAGATTTATTATTTTTAAAATTTAAATTAATCATGTCAATTTTAAATTTGAAAATGTTTTAAATTGACTTTTACAAAAGTAATATAGTGATCTTATAATTCGGAATTGAGAGAATATTATTTTCACTTCCACCACCCTTTTCAGTCGTTAATTTGATTCTTCTTAAACATCTCCGCAATTTAATCTATTTCTATACTCATTCTTTCCTAGAGTCAATGTATGTAAGATCATTTGTGCTTGTATAAATATGTATTTTAACTCCTAATGATGAATGAAACTAAAGGCCCAGAACCTTCATTTCGAGCCTACTCAACCGTTGATTAGCTATCGGACGGACCGACGGACGGACTACCCCATGATTCCTGTGTGTTTGGTAAGTCACTATTCCTTCCTTACAAGTTGGGGTTTGAAAATTGTGGCATAATAATGACAATCATCATCATACATATCCAAACCCATGCCAAAGGCCTCAATTGACCATAACTATATATCACCGGTTAAGAAGAATGGGACAGTCAATGCCAAATTTTCTGCACATCATTTTTCCACAAATATTAATGATTGTGGGGTGTGGGATGGAAATTAAGGAATAATAGATAGAAATTGTAAGGTTTACGTATTTTGTCTTGATTATTAGTCGATAAACCTTTAAGTTGCATATGCATGCATGTCCAGCACCTATAAATAGGCTACATCAGTGAGTTAATTAATTACAAACTAAACTAAAAATGGGGCAGTCAGCAGTACTACAACCCTGGCTCACTCCTTACCTGTTAATCTTCTTCTTGCAACATCACCCTTTGCTTTATTCTTTCTCTTTTTTCTCTGCTTATGATAATCATTTGTGTCCCAATAAACAGAGGCTTGCTTTGTTTCACTTTAAGCATCAACATAGATAGTTTTGCTTCTTGGACTTGTGATATCTTTGGTAATACTCCTCTTTATCCAAAGACAAATTAGTGAAAAATGAGTTCTGATTGTTGCAAATGGGACGGGGTTGCATGTAATCTATTGACGGGGGACGTAATCGGGCTCGACCTCAGTTGCGGCCATCTTGTGGGAGTCCTTCATCCCAACAGCAGCCTCTGCCGGAGCTGCACGTTCTTGTCTTGATCTTTAATAGATTCCACGGTCCAATATACACCACCTCTGAGAATAAAAATCCTTATCCCAAGCTGCGAATCATCAGTCTCTCTCTCTCTCTCTCTCTCTCACACACACACACACACACACATATATATATATATATATATATGAAATTTTAATCTTTTACATCATGTATACAACGGTTGGAACTCACGATGCTATCAAGGTCCTTGATCAAGTTTTTCCAAAGGTAATCTACCTTTGGCTGCTAGTAAAATTTGAAATCCTATTTACTATTCGATTTCATTTCATGTCTCATCCACTGTCTCATTTAATTCATTGATGTCAGATAATCTTTATACACTAACAAAATTATTTGTAAATTAATTATCAACACTTGGCAAAAATACATAGAGTGAGAAAACATAGGAGATAGAAGTTAGGACAGAAGATTTGAACTCATAAAATTCCCACTAAAACATATATATACCTTCGAAAAAGATCTAAGATTCTATATAAGGGGCACAATAGTTCTTCTTTTTTTTTTGCAAGGTTTAGCTGAAATCTTAACATTCCCGCCACCCAAGACCTCTTGCACCCAAAGCTTTATGATCATAAGTTGTTTTTACCATTGAGCAAGAGGGGCTTGGTGGCACAATAGTTCTATTTGTTGCTAATATTTCATTTTGCTAAATATTTTGAGGTGTAGCTTGGGAATTGATAAAAATTATTGTTATTT